>OX632362.1:25322408-25457873 GCA_951751655.1 Ophion costatus | reverse complement strand
CCTGTATGAGAATGATGCATAAGATCTTTTTTCATGAAGTTTCCTACACATTTAAGGTTAAAAGGAAGACTTTTCTAGATAAAACAAAGAACCAAGAGTATTTTTTTTTAACCGGGTGAAAAAAGTTATCATTTGTAGAAATGGCATGCGAAAAACCAATAGCAGGTGATTTTTATCTCGAAAACCGTGGAATTTTTACTAAACCGAAATTCCAGCATATAGTAGGACATGTTTATTCACTCATAACCCTGCATATACAAACGAGTATTCTGTACGCCATTTTTGCTCTGACGAAGTTGCTCAATGGCCCATTTTTATTTTCAGGAATTGTGTCACTATCAGGGGAGCGTTCGCGGGATACCGGATTCGTGGGTCGCCATATCAACGTGCAAGGGCCTCAAAGGCGTCGTATTCGATGGCCAAGAGCTTCATCATATACAACCCGATAAGGAATCGCTCGACGCGATACACTACGTTTACAAACAGAGCGACCTCATCACGAATAACACCTGTGGTGCGTTATTTTCGCCATTTTTCGCGAAACGATGAAAATTTAATTCAATCGGATAAAAAATTCCCCACTCGAATGAGTGCAGTGGTTATCGAGTCCTTGGCAGTAAGTTGTTTTATTACCGTTGCAACGGCGGTATTGCGTTTTCCAAGAGACGCAACGTCCCAACGTTCCACGAATATGCACATTTTACTCGCGAGATAAAATTTATATGCGCATATTTACGAGAGAAACGATGATTACCCAACGGTCACGAAAGTCCGTTTAATTCGAGCATAAAAATCTCCAATTGTCAGGAGATCGAGAAAAAGGAGAGTATCGAACGTTCGTCCTCGAGTTTCGGGTTTGTCGAAATAATTTTCTTCCCGATGCACCAGCGAGGTTATGGTGGCTTCGTGAAAAAAAAAAAAAAACGACTTGGCTCGTACGTGCAGTCTCTAAAGACTCCCTAGTCGAAGTCCTTAAGCGGAGTGCCGGTGTAAATGCACCAACCGGGAGACGACACCGATATTGGACTTGTTCCCATAGACGACGGCGACGATGCCGACGACGATGTACCGGTCTCTCCTTAATCGTACTACTGCAAAAAAAAAGCATGAGAACGAGAGAGAGAGAGAGAGAGAGAGAGAGAGAGAGAGAGAGAGAGAGAGAGAGAGAGAGAGAGAGAGAGAGAGAGAGAGAGAGAGAGAGAGAGAGAGAGAGAGAGAGAGAGAGAGAGAGAGAGAGAGAGAGAGAGAGAGAGAGAGAGAGAGAGAGAGAGAGAGAGAGAGAGAGAGAGAGAGAGAGAGAGAGAGAGAGAGAGAGAGAGAGAGAGAGAGAGAGAGAGAGTTAGAGTTAGAGTTAGAGTTAGAGTTAGAGTTAGAGTTAGAGTTAGAGTTAGAGTTAGAGTTAGAGTTAGAGTTAGAGTTAGAGTTAGAGTTAGAGTTAGAGTTAGAGTTAGAGTTAGAGTTAGAGTTAGAGTTAGAGTTAGAGTTAGAGTTAGAGTTAGAGTTAGAGTTAGAGTTAGAGTTAGAGTTAGAGTTAGAGTTAGAGTTAGAGTTAGAGTTAGAGTTAGAGTTAGAGTTAGAGTTAGAGTTAGAGTTAGAGTTAGAGTTAGAGTTAGAGTTAGAGTTAGAGTTAGAGTTAGAGTTAGAGTTAGAGTTAGAGTTAGAGTTAGAGTTAGAGTTAGAGTTAGAGTTAGAGTTAGAGTTAGAGTTAGAGTTAGAGTTAGAGTTAGAGTTAGAGTTAGAGTTAGAGTTAGAGTTAGAGTTAGAGTTAGAGTTAGAGTTAGAGTTAGAGTTAGAGTTAGAGTTAGAGTTAGAGTTAGAGTTAGAGTTAGAGTTAGAGTTAGAGTTAGAGTTAGAGTTAGAGTTAGAGTTAGAGTTAGAGTTAGAGTTAGAGTTAGAGTTAGAGTTAGAGTTAGAGTTAGAGTTAGAGTTAGAGTTAGAGTTAGAGTTAGAGTTAGAGTTAGAGTTAGAGTTAGAGTTAGAGTTAGAGTTAGAGTTAGAGTTAGAGTTAGAGTTAGAGTTAGAGTTAGAGTTAGAGTTAGAGTTAGAGTTAGAGTTAGAGTTAGAGTTAGAGTTAGAGTTAGAGTTAGAGTTAGAGTTAGAGTTAGAGTTAGAGTTAGAGTTAGAGTTAGAGTTAGAGTTAGAGTTAGAGTTAGAGTTAGAGTTAGAGTTAGAGTTAGAGTTAGAGTTAGAGTTAGAGTTAGAGTTAGAGTTAGAGTTAGAGTTAGAGTTAGAGTTAGAGTTAGAGTTAGAGTTAGAGTTAGAGTTAGAGTTAGAGTTAGAGTTAGAGTTAGAGTTAGAGTTAGAGTTAGAGTTAGAGTTAGAGTTAGAGTTAGAGTTAGAGTTAGAGTTAGAGTTAGAGTTAGAGTTAGAGTTAGAGTTAGAGTTAGAGTTAGAGTTAGAGTTAGAGTTAGAGTTAGAGTTAGAGTTAGAGTTAGAGTTAGAGTTAGAGTTAGAGTTAGAGTTAGAGTTAGAGTTAGAGTTAGAGTTAGAGTTAGAGTTAGAGTTAGAGTTAGAGTTAGAGTTAGAGTTAGAGTTAGAGTTAGAGTTAGAGTTAGAGTTAGAGTTAGAGTTAGAGTTAGAGTTAGAGTTAGAGTTAGAGTTAGAGTTAGAGTTAGAGTTAGAGTTAGAGTTAGAGTTAGAGTTAGAGTTAGAGTTAGAGTTAGAGTTAGAGTTAGAGTTAGAGTTAGAGTTAGAGTTAGAGTTAGAGTTAGAGTTAGAGTTAGAGTTAGAGTTAGAGTTAGAGTTAGAGTTAGAGTTAGAGTTAGAGTTAGAGTTAGAGTTAGAGTTAGAGTTAGAGAGAAGAACAAGGAGAGAGAACAAGTTCCCCTTCTGTATAAATCCAGGCTTTGCCCGCTTCTCGAATCTCTCGTTTTTCATCGTCGTCCTCGTCGTCGCCGTCGTCTTTTGCCCCCATAGCTCTCCTTGCTGCACAAACGCAGAGCATACAGGGGTGACCCCCCCCCGAGAATCCAACAACGAGAACTCCGCACGATCTCTTTCTCCGCTCCAACGAGACGGTCTACTCATTTCTTTTTTGCTCCTTTTATTATTGTTGCAGGATACGAGGGAACCCCTCACGAGGTCATTGGACGTACTCTCGAGCCGAGGACTCACAGAACATCGCGGGTATGAGCTTCATCCATCTTTCTCGCTTCGTCATTTACCTCGTACACTCCCAATTCGCTTTTTTGATACGAGATCAATTGGCATCTCGATTGGTAATAAAAACAGTCGTTGGGGAGGAGAAGAATGTTGACGAAAATGTGGGCAATTGTACTCGTTGGATGTCGGGAGTGCTGAAGAATTTTGATAATTACTGACACAAAAAGAAGTTGAATTGAGGGGCACCTTTAGGTGGCTTTACAATTACGGTTGATATGGTTACGGATTTATGTAAATTTTTATAAACTTCGACCGCTCCAAGCTTTTGTTTAGTCACGTGTAGGTGACTTGGTAAAAAAAAATACTTCCTTCTTTTTAGTACATTAGATAAAAGCTTGTTTTTTGAAAAATGTTTTTTTTTTCACATGGAAATTGTTTACTTTTCAGTCTTCAATTGATTTTACTAGTTCGTTGTTATTAGTAGTTTACTAGTTTACGAGTTTGTAGGTTAGGAACGTGGAATGCTTGTGAAAAACAACAAAGACTGTGGTTGGAATTGAACTTACGGCTGATTGCTGTATATAAATGTTTCACGTACGAACACAGTCGGCTACGAATTTTTTTGTTACGTGTTAGTGAGATTTTATCAGGATGATTAGGTATCGCTAATTTTACATGAAAAGTTAAAAATGTTATGGATATTTTTTTTAGTTGAATCATGCACCGTTTAGATGTATGTTTGTATGTATGTGAAATATCGATTTTCCGTTTTGCATCTCACAGAAAGTCAAGTTAAATAAAAGCTTGTATACTCTTGACGAGTGAAAAAACTTTAGCGTCCCGCGATTGTTGTTTTCGCCGAGAGAAGATTTATCAAGATTTTCCAAAAGATCAGTTATTTTCTTACCAAAGTGCTGTTCTCCTTTGGCCTACGATATATTTTCTCGCGGCGAGTATTCGTCGTCGATTGCGAGCCGATTCAAAATCCTTTTTGCATAGAAAGATTTTTGTGGACCGTTCCTTATCCTCTTCCAAAGAATTATCGTCCTTTTACAAAGTAATTCCTCCATCGCGAAGGGTTGTTGTCCTTCATTAAAAATTCCACCATCCTCTTCAAGGTTCATGACGAAAGGAAAATTAATATTTCTCAATTCCCTCAACTTATTTTGGCATACTTGACCCACAATAAACTCGCCCTAATTTTTGAAGACATTCATTTACCGATCTACTGTATAATTCTACGAAAAAGTTCTTGTATAATAATAAAAATGAGGAAACTAAAATGAAGAAAAATACTTTCGGTGCATTCCAACGATTCAAACTTCAACACCATGCGCAGGATCTTGATTCTTCGTTACAACAGCAATACAAGTCAATGCCATAGTAATTTTTACAACGAATCGCAAAGTGCGTCATAACTTTTTGGCCAAAGATTGCGCTGCTCACGTCTTAAGAATGTATTAATTAAAATTAAAACAAAAATTAACTACATTGAAGATGCTAAGAGCATTAATTTCCGGTAATAATAATGCAAAAAAGGTATAAGTAAATTGTGGAAAAAAATGCTTCAACAAATGTCCGGTGAACTACTTTTTTTATATTATAAAATAAATTCGTAGATTTTTCCGATTAGGTATGAATTTTCAAAGAATTTTCATTTTTTTAATAAAAAAAAATGGATAAAGAGTCACAAATTGTCAATACGTTTTCAAAATTAAATCCAAGAAGTATCCGGGGTATTGAACGAACAGCATCATAGGTACAGCCTCAGAAAAATTGCAAAAACGGGATTTTCAAAATAGAGAGAAAATCCTTTAAAAAATCACATGTATTCAGAAAAATATCATAATTCATATAATGTCACAAAAAAATCAAGTCTACCGGAGATTTTTCGAACGAATTTTTGTTTATACAATTTATTTATACACTTTTGGCATTCTTATTATTCAAAACCAACGTTGTCAGCATCTTCAACGCGGTTGATTTTTTTCAAATCTTAAGGAGTGAGATGCAGTCAGACGCGTGAAAAACGAGCATTTTCAATAATTTGTTTTCTACAGTAATTAAATTTGTTTTACAAAAGTGGTTACACAGACTTTTTATGTTATATTTCGACTCGACTTATACAAATTTTCAAAGAAAAATATTGATTATTTATAAAAATATCGCCATCTTTGTCGGACCCCCTTCGCCATGTAGTGCTTTGCGGTGACCATCATAACATTTTACTGGGTCGTCTGAAATCAAAAAACCAAGAAAAATCATTAGTTTAATAATAAATCTAGTTCTTAATCGGAGCTTTCTTCCAAAAATTAACAAAATGGCGGCTTCCGACAGATAACTTTCGATTTTCGACCAAAAAATCGCTCGTTTATTGTTTAAAAAAATAGAAATTTTCAACAAAAACAAAAATCCTCCGATCAAGGACTAGTTTTTAATGCTACCAATGAGCACACGAAATTTCATCAAAATCCATCGAGTGGTTTTTGAATTATAGTGGTCACCGTCTTGAAAAACATAGTTGCGAGAAAAAACGCGTTAAAAGTTTTTCGATGTGGATACGGTATTACATGTTCGTAAAATTTCGAGCTCGATGGATGAAGCTAAACTTTTTTTGAAAATTTTTGAAATTTTTTGTAGTTTCACTCAAACGTGCACAATGATATGAACAATGTCTGGTTAAAATTTGACCAAAATCTATAGAAACCAAGATTGCGCGCTCGTGCTACCTTAATTTCATTGCTGGCATTTTCTGAAGCTGTTTTTTTTTTCTTGCCCAAGAAGGAACTCGTCGGTAAGACTTTGCAGCCTCTTCCTCTTCCGAAGCCTCCTTTAGCCACTCGCATTTTTGCGCGATTCCATCGGCCAGCTGGTGCGAACGGACAATTTTATCACTCATTTGGACATTCTCATCGTTTTGCAGTACAAGAGAGCAGCGGACACCGTGATACGGGGCCCCTACAACGCGAATCGTCAGTCCCGCTACGTCGAGCTCGCAATGGTCATAGACAAGAAAGAGTACATGGCGCTTGGCGAGAATCTCGACAAGGTTCATCACCACTGCAAGGACATAGCGAACATAATCAATGCTGTGAGTAAGAGGCGTTTTTTTCCGCCTCGACGTCCGGCTCTCTCCCCCCCCCCCTCTCTCTTATACACACCACGGACAAAATGCCCTCTGTGCTGACCCATGGGGTCGAGTAACGATCGACGAAAACGCGCGACAAAGACAAAGAAAAAAATAAACAAATAAAAAAGAAAACGAGATAAGCGCGAGACAGTTTCGTCGTATCTGGCCGAATGTTGCGAACCGCCGCGAGGGCAAGTACTCCCGAGGCTTTTGTACTCTAGCAAATTGCCAACGAGGCTGGCGAGACACGCCGAGAGGCTGTTTGGCAAAAATGAATCGCGTGTCAAGCGCTCCCGTGCACGCGATATCGACCACAAATTCCTTTTTTTTTTTTTAGCTATTCCGACATCATGGATTTTCAGCTCCCCGAGTTTGAATAATGAAACTTTGACATTCCCGATATCCGTTGCAGAGACGTTCTTTAATTTCGATGCGTTAATTGTTTGTTTTTTTTTCGTTCGTTTTCGCAGCTCTACACCCCGCTAAATATTTACGTGGCTCTCGTGGGCGTCGAGGTGTGGACGGATTCGGACGAGATTTCGCTGTCCCCGAAGGGCGATACGACGCTGAGGAATTTTTTGAACTATCGCCGAGACATTCTCGTCAAGCAGATACCGAACGACAATGCCCAATTACTGACGTGAGCTTTCTTTCTTTGACATTTTTCCAGTCCTCGGAACATTATCGTTTTCATTGGATTTTTCGAATCGGCGGCTCGATATGTCCGCGTCTAATTTGGACGGAAGTAAGGGGAGAAATCCCTTTAGGAGCGTGAAAAATAGGTATTTTTCCGGAATTTTTTCAGAGGGGATAAAATAATCTGATCATTTTCAAATTTGGACATGAGTTTATTATAACTGTCGAGTTTGAAAAAAAAAATTTTTTTTTGGGATGACCAACAAAATTGCGGCGTTATTAAGGGTGGACGCCTGTTTTCGCGACGTCGAAAAGTGCTGCAGTTGTCATTCTTTTTCTGTTGATCTGAAAAAGTTTTAATAAGTGTCATTCGTTTACTGGCATATTAAGGGGAAGGATATACCTAAAAAATGATAAAAAAAAGTGCTAAATTGAAAATTTGGGAGCCTTGTTACTATAAAGTTTGAATTCTCGACCATTTTTTCGACATATTTGACCGCAAAAAAATGATTTATTTACACGCTACCTTTCAAACTTTAGGTATACCCTTCCAATAATATTACTGAGAGTAACCTCCCAAAATTTCATCCAAATCGGTCGATAACTTTTTGACCTACAACACGAGCACTTTTTGAAAAAGTAGTTTCGCGATAATCGCGTTTAAAGTTTCAACGTGTGAAAACTATTAATTGTAGTGACTACAATATATTCACTCCAGTGACCGCAAATATTCAATATTTCGAGTTTTCCTTTGGTCGGTATATTCCTTGGGCATCATACTTTCGAAATATGTTTTTTTTAAATCTTTTTTTCGAAAATTCTAAAAGGATTTCTCGCCTTAAGCAATCATTACAGTGTGACGAGTCGAAAAATAGCTGATTTTCGCGATTTTTTTTCTTCGATCGTTGAAATACGCTAATCAGTCTGATTTTTTAAATGCCAAATCAAAGCACTCATGAAGAACAGAAAATAACTTTTTTTTAACGTTTATTTTTATTTTTATACATTTTTTTAACGGTTGGAAAGTTTGAAACTGACAGATTGAAAACTGTTCCTTTGAGAGTGTACACCGTTTTGAAAAAGGACATTTCGAGTAAAACACGTCTAAAGTTACAAGTGCGGAATTTTCACATAAATTGTTTCTTACGTCTATGTAAGTATACGAACGGCATGTTTATAACCGTCTATATTGTCGGATAATGCAAAGAAAACATCTATTTTTTGCATATATATATATATATATAAATTAAAAATAAATATAAAAAATTAAATTAAATTATTAATTAAAATACCTTATTATACTTATTATAAAATATTATACTTATATACTGTTGTGGAACGATCATAGCGATTCGAAAGTCGCGCCAATCGCCATCCCATGGCAATCCTAGAGGGCGATGTTTCCTGCCGTGGCAGCACTAGTAGCCCACGCTCACGACGCGAGACGCCCGTGAGCGCCCTCTTTTTATGTTCCCGCGGACGCCGGCCGACTTGCCGCGTTTTTGCGTTTTATTCTCCGTTCAACACGCGTATCAAAGAGACACTGACTCGCTCATCACATTTGTTCGATTTCTCTATATAATAAAGTCCTCATTCGTTTTATCACATTGTGAGCGTGTTATTTTCCTTCGTACACGAACCGCCTCTACAGGTTATGGGCCCAGGCACATAAAAGTAACGCGTCAAAACAAACAAGGACTGAAAAAGAACGCGCGCGTGTGAAATGGCGTCGTCGAACGTCGTGCGAATCGAACTCCTGAGCAAGGAAAACTTCGATACGTGGAAAATTCAAATGGAGGCAATCCTCGTAAAAAATGACGCATGGGGATATGTAAACGGCGATAAGGTCAAGCCGGAACTCATCGCGGGAGACGCGGCGTCCATGGAAGCAGCAAGTAAGTGGCGTGTAGGAGACCAAAAGGCAAAATCGGATATAGTCTTGTCCATCAGGCCATGTGAGCTTAAACAGATAAAAGGATGCGAAACGTCGAGAGAAGTGTGGGCAAAACTCAAATCGATTTATCAATCGACCGGCCCCGCACGTAAGGCGACGCTCCTGAAGCAGCTCACACTGCACAAGATGGCCGACGGCGATGACGTGCGCGAGCACCTTCGCAAATTCTTCGACACGGTCGATAAATTGAGCGAAATGGAGATCGTAATCAACAGTGATTTGCTAACGGTCATGCTATTGTACAGCCTTCCTTCAAGTTTTGAAAACTTCAGGTGTGCTATCGAGTCACGTGACGAGCTGCCAAATCTCGAAGCGCTGCGTGTGAAGATCATCGAGGAACATGACGCTAGGAAAAACGAAACGCGTACCGGTGAATCGAGCGCGATGTTCGCGCGAAAACATGCGACAAAACCCCGAAGAGCGATACGGAAATACGAGGAGGAACCTAAAGGTGTCCAAAAGGTCGAAAATAAATCAAAAGGTACATCTTTCAGGTATCGGTGCCATCGATGCAGGAAAGTAGGCCACAAGGCTGTCGACTGCACGGAACCGAGAAAAGACGTTGACAGTGCGAATAGAGCTGACGAAATCAGCCTGTACACACGAACGGAACACACGCTCGCCGCCGATTCGGAGGCCTCTCAGAGCGGAAATCGCTGGTGTTTGGACAGCGGCTGTACGACGCATATGGGGAATAGCGAAGCGAAGTTCGTAAGTACTCCCGAACCATGCGACGGAAAAGTGATGCTCGCTGGTGAGAGCACATCTACGCCGATCGAAGGAAAAGGTCCAGTGACGATAAGCGCCGACGTCGACGGTCGCACAACGGACGTGAGAGTGAGTGACGTACTTCGAGTACCCGGATTACGTACCAACTTACTGTCCGTAGGAAAGATCACTGACCGAGGGTATTCAGTAACCTTTACAAAGGAGAAGGCCGAGATCACCGATGAAAACGGACAATCGTTGTTGATCGCTGATCGAAAGAAGGGTCTTTACTACATACGCGAACCAGCCAACGAGCATGCAAAAGCCGCAGCTGCAAGCGGAATAGGTAAGAAGAATCCCGAGAACGAGTGGCATCGGAAAATGGGACATTTGAACATCCGTGATCTCAATAAATGCGATCGCGAGGGCGTCGTGCGAGGAATGAACCTCGGAAATCCACTACCGGAAATCGACTGCACGGTCTGTCTCCGCGGAAAGATGACAAGGATGCCGTTCAAAAAGAATTCCAAAAGGGACACGAAACTACTCGAAATAATCCACAGCGACGTTATGGGACCGATGAGGATCGAGTCGAACGGATCTGCGCGCTACGTCGTGACGTTCATCGATGATCATTCCCGATGGGGCGAGATCCGACTCCTGAAACGAAAGGACGAAGTGCTCGATGCTTTCAAAGATTTTAAGGCATCGGCAGAGAATCGTCACGGATGCAAAATTCAGATACTCCAGTCAGACAATGGACGAGAGTACATTAATGAACCTTTTGAATCGTTTCTCAGATCCAACGGCATCCGGCGTAGACTGACAACGACTCACACACCGCAGCAAAATGGCGTCGCAGAGAGGCGAAATCGTACTCTTATGGACGCGACGAGGTGTCTGCTCATCGAGTCCCGGCTACCTCAGTCATTCTGGGGTGAGGCGATCAGTACGGCAAATTATATTCGGAACAGATGTCCGTCTAGAAGCCTCAACGGACGAACACCCTACGAGATTTGGACCGGAACGACTCCAGACGTAAGTCACCTCCAAATTTTCGGGTCGCAAGTGTTTATCGCGGACCGAACGCCGACAAAGGGAAAGCTCGAACCGCGGGCGAAAAAAGGGACTTTCGTCGGCTACTCAAACGAATCCAAGGGGTATCGCATTTGGCTGCCGGACGAACGACGCATCAATATCGCAAGGGATGTACGGTTCATTGGACCATCCGAAAATCCTCCCGAAGACAAGCACCGCGAAGGATCCGATGAGAGCTTCGTGGAAATAGAAAGGATGTTTCCTGCAACGAAACCTCAAGGAAGCGACAGCGCCGAGAACGAAGCAGATCAACACGACGCGGAGGATGCGTCGGGCGAGCCGAATCCTCGATTGAAAGACGCCGTACCCAAAAGGGGTCGAGGAAGACCTCGAATAGAAAGGAGCGGCTCGAGGGGGAGACCTCGAAAAGAGTATCATCTGGCGGAACACGTCGAGGAATTTTCTCACCTTGCCGAGGTACCGCTGGAGCAAGCAATTCGCGGACCAAGCGCCGACGAATGGTACGAAGCGATCACCGCAGAATTCACGTCAATCGTCAAGAACGATACGTGGGAGATCGCCGACAGACCTGAGGGCCAAAAGGTGATCGGCGGCCGGATCGTTCTACGCAATAAATACGCGCAAGACGGAATACTTGCGCGTCGAAAGGCTCGTCTGGTCGCACGCGGATTTGCACAAAGTCAAGGTATCGACTTTTACGAAACGTTCGCACCCGTGGCGAGACTAGGATCCATCAGAACCATGTTGGCACTCGCTGCTGAATCCGGGATGACAGTCAGTCAGTTCGACATCACGACTGCTTACTTGAACGGGAAACTGGAGGAAAAGGTCTTCATGGAAATCCCGAAGTATACGCAGGAAGCCCTGGAGATGATCGTTCGAACTGAGCCCCCGGCAAGCGAAGTCGGAAGAAAAGCCGGAAAAATGCTCCGAGAAATCAGCAACGGTGACAAGGTATGTCTATTAAAAAGAGCCCTATACGGATTGCGTCAATCCGGGCGTTGCTGGTATAATAGAATCGATCGCGAGCTGACGAAGTACGGAGCGAGGAAATCCTCAGCGGATCCGTGCGTGTATATCAAAGGAAGCGGAGAGAATACACTTCTGATCTCCATATACGTGGACGACATACTCGTCGCTTCACGGAACGATAAAGTCACTGCTGATTTCGGTCGATATTTGTCGAGCAAGTTCACGATCACAGATCTAGGTCCGGTAAAATACTGTCTTGGAATGGAATTCTCTCAACGCGAAGGGAAAATTACCGTCCATCAGAACGGGTATATTCGTGACATACTCCAGCGGTTCGAGATGCAAAATTCGAAATCGGTCTCGACGCCTCTGGAACCTGGGACAAGACTGGGAAGAAGCGACGAGGACGCCAGTCCGGAAGAAAAGAAACTGCCGTACCGTGAGCTCGTGGGCGCACTCATGTACCTTGCAGTGTGTACGCGGCCCGACATCGCTTACGCGGTGAGCTACCTCAGCCAATTCTGCTGTTGTTTCAGAACTGAGCATTGGATGGTGGCGAAACGAGTGCTCAGGTACTTGCAGGGCACAAAGGACGTGGGTCTCGAGTATCGTCGTACCGATCTTCCTCTGCAAGCATACGTTGACGCCGATTGGGCCAACTGTCCTATCGACAGACGGTCGTACACCGGTCACATCTTCATTCTCGCGGGATGTCCCGTTTCATGGGAAGCCCGGAAACAGAAAACGGTGGCCCTATCGTCGACGGAAGCGGAGTATATGGCCCTGTCCGAAGCGGCCAAAGAGGCCACACACCTGAGACGTCTACTCGTGGACCTCGGTTCACAAAAGATGGAAGAAGTCGTGATATACTGCGACAACAATGGCGCACGGAAGCTGGCGGAGAACCCCGTCTTCCACAACAGAAGTAAGCACATTGACGTGCGTCACCACTACGTTCGAGAAGTACTCGAATCCGGAAAAATAAAAGTCGAGTACACACCCACCGAAGAGATGGGAGCGGATTTCTTGACGAAGGGCGTAACGAGACAGAAGCACATCAGATGTCTGAATCTTCTCGGTCTCGTGAAGATCATGGACCCGGAATCACGACACTCCGAATCGAGGGGGAGTGTTGTGGAACGATCATAGCGATTCGAAAGTCGCGCCAATCGCCATCCCATGGCAATCCTAGAGGGCGATGTTTCCTGCCGTGGCAGCACTAGTAGCCCACGCTCACGACGCGAGACGCCCGTGAGCGCCCTCTTTTTATGTTCCCGCGGACGCCGGCCGACTTGCCGCGTTTTTGCGTTTTATTCTCCGTTCAACACGCGTATCAAAGAGACACTGACTCGCTCATCACATTTGTTCGATTTCTCTATATAATAAAGTCCTCATTCGTTTTATCACATTGTGAGCGTGTTATTTTCCTTCGTACACGAACCGCCTCTACATATACTTATTATAAAATACCTTAAGATACCTTAAAAAATTAAGGTAAATTAAAAAAAAAAAGATGTTTTCTTGCATTAATATATATATATATATATATAATATAATATATATAATAATATAATATATATAATCTATATATATATATATATTAATTCAAGAAAACATCTATTTTTTTTTAATTTACCACTGCGATGATTCCTCAGCTCGTCACGCGTTCTCAAAGTCACAGAAAGTATATATTTGTTTGATGATTCTTTCAGGAAAGTACATTTCGACGATGGGGTTGTCGGCAAGGCGCTCAAGGGGCCGATTTGCACGCACGAGTTTTCCGGAGGTGTGTCAATGGATCACTCGAACGTAATTGGCCTCGTGGCGGCTACGATGGCACACGAGATGGGCCACAATTTCGGCATGGAGCACGACACGGCCGATTGCACGTGTCCCGAAGACAGGTATGAATCTTCGACCAAGAATCCGCATATTGATTTTGCTCTCAGTCGACCGACCAGCATCGGAGTACATATTCTCAAGAAGCTACATCTATCTAGGGACCCGAAAAAATAACCAAAAGCCCATTATTTTTTTTCTATGAAACGGATGGCGAAACGGAAACGCAATTTTTTTAACACCAAGGTACACGTAGGAAAGGTCTAGAAAAAATTACAATAAATACAGAAAAACAGCTTTTTATTTTCGTGTTAAAAAAAATATAATAAATATAACTTTTTATGGGACGGGAGGGGTGGATTTCGGCTTCCTCCGACTAAATATTATTTGCAACCCAATCAACGAGAAAATTGCCGAAAAAAATATTAGACTCATTTTTCGGAAAAGTTACGGCCTGATTTTATCACGTGTTTCCGCGAACTTCAAAAACACCACAACTATTTATGGGAGGGTGGATTTCAGCTTCCCTCGTCTGAATAACATTATTTATGTCACAATTAATGAGAAAATAGCGACAAAAAAATATCACTCATTTTTCGGAAAAGTCACTAAAGTAAATAATTACCAAAATAGTTTTTAAAATAATTACTTTAACAACGTGGCGACGAGTTTCTAAAATTTCCTCTTTTTAATTTCAACCTTCTAACGTTTTTAATCACGGTTGCACAGAAAGATCGGAAAATATCGAAATCCCGGTACTCCGGTGTTACAAATTGGTAATATCGAAATAATACCGGTATTAGAAACAAAAACTTCGATAGTCCAAGCTCTAGATGTAGCCTGTTCAGGGAAGGGTAGGGGTTTCAGCGTGAAAAAAACAACACTTTTTTGCGATTTTTTTTCATCTCTATGGATAGAGTAAATTTATTGAAACCTTTTGTAAATTATTAAGTGTCATTTCAGGAACATTCCGTGAAATTTGTACGCCCAAATATCCACAAACAAGCCGGTGACGAAGCTTTTCCAATAACGCCTTTGGAAAAACACGATTCACGGTGTTCACTCTATCTCAGCTAGAAATTATCTGAAATCACGTACCATTAAAATTCAGTCAAAGTATCATCAAATCCTCCCCCAACGGTCTTTGATAATGTTTTTTGTTCATTTCGAAATTTTTGGTGGTCATGTAAAGTGAAAAGTGCTATTTTTCGCGAAAAATTCTAGTGTTAGAGGAGCGGGACTAAATAGTCAATAACTCCGAGAGTTTTGCTCTGATTTACTTGAAATTTTGGGATTATATTCTTGAAATGTTTAACTATAAGAAAAGACAAAAAAAATCGATTTTTCAAAAGTGCGAACTCCTACCCTCCCCTTAATGAACATTTCACACGCGAGTCGTGCAGCAAACAGTGAAAACGCCATTCATAACTATTCATTTGTTACGATAAAGATATTTTCAATTGTCATTTTCACATGACAAAACAATTCTATAGAATTCCGTCGATATTCCTATTTTACATGCCGATTGAATATAATATATTAATAATTATTATTATAATATATAAATTATAATATACAAGTAAAATTTACATATATATATATATATATATATATATATATACGAGGATGTAGAAAAGCCTAGCTAATGTCGATCGTTTATGAACTCAACAGGTGTATAATGGCTCCCTCGAGTGGTGCTACGGGCCCCGTACATTGGTCGTCGTGTTCCCTCGAGTATCTCGCTCGGGCATTCGAGCACGGTATGGACTATTGTCTTCGCAACAAACCGCAGAAACTCTTCGACAGTCCGATATGCGGCAACGGATTCGTGGAGCCTGGCGAGCAGTGCGACTGCGGTCTGAAAGAAAATTGCGACAATCCTTGCTGCAACGCAACCACGTGCATGCTCCACGCGAACGCTAGTTGCGCGACCGGCGAGTGTTGCGATCTGCGAACCTGTCGACCGAAGAACGCGGGCACGGAGTGTCGCTCGGCCGAGCACGAGTGCGATTTGCCCGAGTATTGCACCGGGCAAAGCGAATATTGTCCCGGTGACGTTTTCAAGATCGACGGTGAGAGTTGCAACATGGGCAAAGCTTTTTGCTATCAGGGAACCTGTCGGACGCACAACGACCAGTGCAAATTGCTCTGGGGCCCGACGGGCTCGTCCTCCGATGCTCAATGCTACAACATGAACAACAAAGGCACCGAGCACGGCAATTGCGGTTACAACAGGCTCGCTGGGAGCTTCGTCAAGTGCAACGACGAGTGAGTCCGCTACACATTGATTTTTCTCCTCTTAATTCCAACGCGTGCCTGCCGCGCCTTGAGGATGGTTCATCAATCTCTTTCTCGTCTTCCGTAGAAATATTCTCTGCGGTATGCTCCATTGCAAACACTTGAACGAGCGACTGGAATTCGGAATGGAATCGGTCGCCACACTGAGCCACTCGTTCATCAACAACGGCGGCAAAATAATCGCCTGTCGTTCGGCCATGGTCGATCTCGGATTGAATCAAGTCGATCCGGGATTGGCGCCCGACGGGGCGAAATGCGCGTCTGGAAAAATGTGCGTCAATCAGAAGTGCATGCCCATCGCCGATCTCAGAAAAACTTTAGCCGGCGGCACTGGCTGCCCGAACGAGTGCGGCGGCAACGGTATTTGCAACAGTCGCGGTCACTGCCACTGCAATCGCGGCTTTCATCCACCAGACTGTGTTCAACCGGGTTTCGGCGGATCCGACGATAGCGGACCTGCCGAAGATCCCAATGGTGAGTCTAGTTTCGATCATCCGATTAACCCTTTGAAGCATAGTGACGTACTGGTATGTCACCTACTTCCACTCTGTTTTTCTTGAATAAAAAATATCTTAGCGCGTAACGACGAGTTTAAATGTATATTTGGGATGTTAGGAGATCAATTGTTACTACGATATCATTATTAAGGGCTTATGTTGCACTCGGTGGATGTTGATCATCACTACAGTAAAAAAAACACGTTTTTTTAGACAATAAATGTAATTGTGCCTAATCTAGCATATATCTATATATTTTTACTGGTTTCAAAATTAGCGACTTCAATAACCCTAAAGCACCGAGTTTTCTCTCCATCAAGAGAATTTTATGTTTCAGTTCACCAGTTATTTTTAAATTATAAGCTCAGATTAGTATCAGTGACGAAGCCAGATTTGTGTTTCATTATCCTATATTGAAACTGCCATTTTTATTGTTCAATTTTGAACTGAGATTCGAATTGAACGACTCAAAAAACCCCTGCATATGGAGTTTCATCTTCATCAAGCTACTTCAAGCATTTTGGTCCCTCATATTGAATCCGCCATCTTGAATTTTCAAATTTTGAGTGCAGATTTGTAATCAGCGACCCCGAAAACCCCCGAGTACCAACTTTCGCTTTCATCAAACGATTTTTGCATTTATGATCCGCCATATTGGATCCGCCATCTTGAATTTCCAAATTTTGAGTGCAGATTTGTAATCAGCGACCCCGAAAACCCCCGAGTACCAACTTTTGCTTTCATCAAACAATTTTTGCATTTGTGGTCCGCCATATTGGATCCGCCATCCTGAATTTTCAAATTTTGAATGCAGATTTGTAATCAGCGACCCCGAAAACCCCCGAGTACCAACTTTCGCTTTCATCAAACGATTTTTGCATTTATGATCCGCCATATTGGATCCGCCATCTTGAATTTCCAAATTTTGAGTGCAGATTTGTAATCAGCGACCCCGAAAACCCCCGAGTACCAACTTTTGCTTTCATGAAACAATTTTTGCATTTGTGGTCCGCCATATTGGATCCACCATCTTGAATTTTTAATTTTTGAATGCAGATTTGTAATCAGCGACCCCGAAAACCCCCGAGTACCAACTTTCGCTTTCATCAAACGATTTTTGCATTTATGATCCGCCATCTTGCATTTTCAAATTTTGAGTACAGATTTGTAATCAACGACCCCGAAAACCCCCGAGTACAAAGTTTTGAGCTGAATGCACGTAAGGAAAAATGTATGCTTCAAAGGGTTAACCGGCTCGCTCGACTCTTTACGATTGAAAAATTACGGATTTATCGCTCCACTTACCTAATGCAATCGCTGTTTTGTTTGTTTTTTTCGTGCGATTTTAACGAAAAACTGTGTTTTCTGTTTTTCCCGTATACAGCTAGGAACGACTTCGTAACAGCTCTGTACATAATATTCTTAGGCATCTTACCGATGATGGCCTTGATATCCCTCGGCGTATGGTACGCGAAGAACAATTCCAATCGCCACTGGAAGAAGGAAGCGATCTCAACGTACGTATCTAGTCTCGACTGTTTCAGAGCGAAAGGAAAAAGCGCCGCGCAAGGTTTCGCGCCTTCCGCGTGCGTATCGGCACCACGTCGTCACGGCACGTCGAAGAAATTCTTCGAACGCGTAATGATAGTTTTAACACCGCGACGCGTACAGAGCCGCGATAGTTCGAAAGTCTTCACGATAAGTGACGTTTTGCCGTCGAAAGAGAAGCTTCGCATAACGAAGACCGATCTCGTCTCGACGACCAATCCCGCCGCGATTAAGTCAAGCAGCGACATCGAGTATCGCAAATCGTCCGCGATATACGCAAATGTACCGCGCCCCGAGCTCAACGAAAGTAAGGAAAATTCGCCGAGCCTCGAGCCTTATAACGTTCCTAGCGCCGACAATGCCACGAGCCCGATCAAAAAGGAATTCGGCACGAGGATAAACGAGCACATTAGAAACCTTCAAAAACCAACGAAAAACTTTCAGGGCCTTAGACTTAAAACCGAATTGCAGTTCGAACAATTGAACGAGAGCCCTTGCAGCACCTCCGGCACAACGCCCGATCGTAATCTCGAGAGTCCCGCCGATGAACCCACGAGATCTCTCATAACGACATCTTTCTATCACAAAAAGCCACCCCCACCTCCGGCACCGCCACAGAGCCTCAAACCAAAGTTCTAGACGATGCTTCGGACAAGCTCACCTTGCACGATTGTTATTGCAACTCGGGGGCTAACCAAGATTGCATGGCGCACCGGCCAAAGAGTTAGTGGCCTATGTTTCAATGGCTTCTTATCACTGTCAACAGTGCCTCGGAAAGTATTTTCATCATATGTGGAGTAATTTCAACCTCTTGACCACGAGCTACACATACATGGGTAGAAAGAAGTCTTGTCACTTTTGCGTTATGACACATATGGTGAGCATTGAAAAAAAAAACGTGTTTTTGATACATCATGGTTTTTGAGTTTGCCGAATCTGGATTTGAAATCAGTTTTTTCAAATTCAATATGGGGCGTCCAATGTGGTGTGTGAGAAATTCAAAAATCGTTTCAATTTGATGAAAACTAGCACACTATGGTCTTTGAAGCCGCAGAATTCGAATCTGAAATCAGCTTTTCACGATTCGGAATGGGGGATCGCATATAGCCGATGCAAATATGAAAAATAGTTTGATTTCGACGTAAGTGTCTTAGGGTTCTTGATGCATATTTGAAATCAGATTCTCAAAATTCAAAATAGTAGATGCCAATTTAAAAAAAATGGTATCTTTAGTTGTTTGTGGTTGGGAATTTAAAATTTGAGCCTTGACTCTAAAGATCTGAAGCTCGGATACATTATGATGGTCCAAAATTTAGTAAACCATTCATGGCGGACTAATATCGGTAATAAAAAGTGGAAAAGAATAGTTTTAATTGTATCATACCTCGCTCTCTGCCAAACCCCCAGTCACGAATCGAGGAAATGGTTGTTGGCTCCGGTTTTATATATTTTTTTGTACTTTTTGTATTAAGTTTTCTTTTTTCATACTTTTTGTATTTAACATTTCTTTTCTATTTTTCGTATTTTTTGTATCTTGTTTTTTTTTCATTAGAATCTACTTTTCTGTTTCACTTTGTCTTCAGGATTTTTCAATTTGTTATCTTCAGTTATGAGCTTGGACAACAAATAAAGGAGAATTACGGTACTTTACGTGACAAGACGAACGACGTATTGAATTTTTACGGCGCGGTGTCAAATCTTACCTTAGACACCACAAGATACAACCATCCGTTGAAATCCAACTATTTTTCGAATGTCCATCCACCCTATTGCCACCGTCATTTTGAATTTTCGGAAATCTGATCAGCTTCGAATTCAGCGACCGTAAAAACCGTAGACCGCTTATTTTCATCAAAATGAAACGAGTTTGCGAATGTGCATCCACCATTTTTAAATTTCAAAATTCGATATTAGATTCGGCTTTAGTGACATGAAGAACCGCAATACTGACATTATAGTATAAATCTATCAAATTTCTTTTCCGACACAAAAGTGCCACGAAAATCTCATTTTTCCCACGCTGCTAAGGGATTAAAAATCGTCGTTCAAGGAGCACGAACCATTTTACTTCAAGAAAATTCTCTTGACAATGCTCATTTTAAGTCTCATTTGAAGCAACAAAAGACCGTCGTCTTAGCGAACCGAGAGGAATACACGGTAGAGCGTAGTGAAAATATCCACTCGCTTGGGCAGTGCACAAGCATTCTTGGCGCCCGGCAAACGAGAGCGGGCATTCGTTTGGAAAAAGATATTAAGTAACGGTCGGAATGGTGTTCAATAATTGCATAATATTTGAAACTCGTGGTATTATCGTAAAGGGAATATCGTACTTACGAAGTTAAATCTCCTCGAGACGCGTTTATATTCGTTTCTCTGTGTTATTGCCTCTATTCTTTCCTATTGTAATATCGATCGAAGGATGTATAACCGAATCGTGATCTCTCGGAAATGAATTCTTCGGTCACCGTCTAGTGCAGGAGTCACCATATTTTATATTTTGTCATTTTTTTTCTCACATATATATATATATATATTAAATAAGAACTCTTGACTTCTGCTACTACACGATGCAGGGATAAAACAAGGTGGTGGGTCATTCTAGACACGGTCACTTGAGCCGGGACCTCTCTGAAAAATCTTACCAATTAAAACATGTGATCCTAAGTGATATAAATGATATATGGTATTTTATATATAAAACGAGGACGATAGTTCATTTTCAGGAGCTATAAGACACCTCTCTAGTAAAAAAAAAAAACGGTTCTTTTCATCGGGAAAAAAGTTTATTGAGATTTATCAAAAAATTACGTTTCACTTGGCAAACTGTTGATTTACTTTGGTTTATGATATTTTGTCTCGTTGCAAGTATTCGTTGCAAACGAATGACCGTCCTTTTTGCATGGACACATTCTTCTCTGTCGAATATTCGTTGTCTTCTTTCAAAGAATTATCGTCCTTTCCAAAGTATTATTGTTCCGTCGCAAAGGATTATTGTCCTCTCCGAAAGAGACGTTGGCCTTTACGGAGGATCGTTATCCTTTGTTAGTGGGAGCAATACGAGTCACACCGTAGTAATTGTTTTAACGATTTGCAAAGTGCGTGATAATTGTTTGGGCAAGGAAGTACGTCGCTTGCGTCTTAATTTCGTGCCTGATGTCAATCTCTGAATAGGCTTCTTTGCTGTAGAATTAACTGGACGTTAAGATTTTGCAGATTGCCCCGTAGACACACTATACACACACTCAATTTGTGAGAATAATATATTTTCCATATTTATTCCATTCCGCTCGTTGCAATCGATGAGCGTTGCCGTTTTTTGATCAAACGTTATGCACAAACTCGTAATGAAGCATGGAGACAAAAAAATCGCTGCATGTTTACGATGCGGAAATACGATCGGCGAATATTGGACCAAAAAAACATTGTTTGGATTTTCGGATGGGGAGCGAGAGGAAAGCAGGGAGGGGCGGCGAAAGGGCGGAAATTCGTATCTATAAGAATGTTTAGCAGGTTGTCGATGTGACGTCTAGCATGGACAGTGTTGAATGTAACCTATGCATGCAATCTTTTTTTTTTTGTTACTGCATTTTTTTGTACTTGCGTGTTCTGTAAGGTAGAATGTATAAAATCTTAATTTACCGTATTACAAGAGAATCTCACACAATGAACGAGAATTAAGTGGATTAAGTTATGAAGATGTTGAAGTAAAAACCAAACAGTGCATCCGACCCTCACTGTGCAATATTCTACGATCAAAGAGCTCACTCCCGTTTCGTACATCTTCAACAAAAAGTCACATTTATTGATTATGTTCATCCCGCATCGATTGACTGTATAATCATTTTTTAAAAAACAATTAATTAATTCAATAAAACCAGTACACGAATGGAACTTGTTCTGTTTATCAGTCTTTCTCTCTCTCTATCTGTCTTTCTCAAATTAATATATCTATCCTGAATTCTTTTTCTCCGCAGCTTGCAACTAACACGGCAATCTCTTACTAACACTCGTTTAATCTGCGAAAGTGTGTGTTCCGAGGGGGAAAAAAGTGCTTGAGAGAAGACAAAAGCACTCAAACGAGAAATCGTTTGGTACGGTTTTCAGTGGCTTGTGAAATTCAAAGTTTTGTGGTCCGGTGCACGCGCTCAACATGTTTGTCGAATGCATGGTACAAGTTTAATTATTTTCAAATTGTTTTTTTTTGTGCCCCAGTATGATTTAACGTATTGACCATCGAGCGTTACAAACGAAGTGGCGAAAGGTATTTCCAACTGTTCCAACATGGAATAATTCAAGTATTGCATAAAACACGAGGGTTTATCGATTGAAAGACATGCGGGGGCATCGAGTAGCTGCGATAAAATAACGTATTTATCAGTATGGGGTTTGTCGAATCGTAACTCAGCGGATTATTTGCAAAACGGATACAAGCAGTTGTCGCATCACTCTCGACGAGAGGACAAAAAACGTCGATCCCCCGTTCCTCTCCATCCCATGCTTACGATATTTTCGCTTTGACTATTTCAGAAAAGATCGTGGCAACGCTGGCTTCGCGATAAAAACGATCGATCGTTCGATGCCAAGGGCCATAGACACGATCGACTCGACGTTGAGCCAGGACCCGGCATGCGCCAGTCTCTTGCCGAAGAAGGAGTCCGACGAGCGTTTCAACAATAATTTGTTCGGCCAGTTCAAAGGTTTTACCCTGTCGGCATTGCCAACGGTCGCGATTAAGCCAGCGGAACCGATCAAGCCGGCGCCACCACCGCCGACGTTGCCGACGGTCGCCATTAAGACCAACATCAAGTCCCAACAACGCAGCAGCACCCTGGGACTTAGAAACGCGTTCAACGGACCGCAATTGAACAATCAACACAATCCTCACCATCGTCATCATCAGTTTGCGATCAAAGATCCAGCCCCCGCATTGCCACCATTGAATCCCGGTTGCACGGCTCGTCCCCTCATCAGCAGTCCCGTGCTCGCCGCGACGACTTGCACCTCCATGGAGTTGCTCGCCGCTAAAGTGCCAACGAGGCCGGCACCCGATGTCCCGTTGAGACCAACCGGCGAGCCCAACGCGTCCCATCCGTCGAGTGAAAAACCACCTCGTCCCAACAGCACGCCGCTCGTAAACGTCGTCCTCACCGAATTGGAAAAGAAGCCTCAAGTTGTCGCGGAAAAACAAACCACGAGCACTCTTAACAGGCTTGCCTCGATCCTGCGTCCGGGCTCGGCCATAATGAGATCGAATTCTCAACCGCAGGCCATCAAGGACGACAAAAACACGAATTCATTGACGCGGCCACAGCAGCATCATCAAAGAGCCAACAAGCTCATTGACAAAGAGATACTGAGAAATTTGGAAATATCACACCCGATACCGCAGATAGAAATCGAAATTCCGGCTGCCGTCATTCCCGTGGTTCCCGGCGAGACGAATACGGACAAGAGGCCGATCGTGATGCGCGCGCAGAGCATGAGAGATCCGAAAGTAACAGCGAGGCCGGCTATCCACACTTTTGGCTCGATGAGACAAACCAATGCCGCGAAACGTCCGACGAGCATACCGGCGAGCGCGAGACCAACGTCTCCGCCACCCGTGCCACCGACGTCCAACACGACCGCCGACAAGAGCAACACGAGTGTCAACAAAATTCCCGGCTTGCCCGGCTATCAAAATCCACCGGTGAAAGTAGCCCAAAAATCCAACGACGACGCCTACGACGATTGCATGAATCTCGTGGCTGAAACGGCCTTGACGAAGATCATGGAGGAATCGCCGTCCAGTGACAATATCTACGCGGTTATCGAGGAATCGATACCGGAAAAAATGCGCAACAAGGCCGAGCCGAGAGCGACGGGGCCGATCAACGAGTACAAAGCACCGAAGCCAATCGACAAAGCGACCGATCAAACCGTGCCTACCGGCTCCGACGGCATGGGCCTCCTCTCCGAAATTGTCTCGGAAATATCAAATCGAAACTTCGACTCCATATACTCGACCTCGACCCTGGCGCGCAAGAAGAGGGAGAAGGAGCAATCCGATAATAATCTCGAGAATCTCGGCTCGAACAGTTCGATAAGCACTTACGCGAACTCGAGCAATCATTACAAATCACCTGGTAGCGTATATTCCAATTCCACTGGCGGCAAATTTAATTCGGCCAGTTCGACAACGAGCTCGGGTTATTTGAATCCGTCGGCTCTAAACGTGCCGCAGAGGAGCAAAGAAAGTACGGGCAAGTTGGACGGTGCGCCACCGAAAATCGTGGACGAAAACAAATTAACGTCCCTGCACTCGAACAATCCCAACGTCAACGACGCCATGTCGAAAGCTCTCGGAATGAAACCACCCGAGAGCATCGCACCGGCCAAGCCTTCAACGACCGTCCTGACGAGGCCCAGCCTGATGACAAACTCGACGAAGGACGAGAAGAAGGAGGAAAAACCCAAGCCTCCTCTCAGCCGAACCAAGACTCCTCCGAACATCGGCAAAGGTACAACGAGCATCGCGACGAAACAAACCACCGAGCCGGACGTTAAACCGACGAGACAGAGCTCGGATACCTCGTTAAAGTTGACGAAGCAAAACTCCGAGACTTCCTCGAGTGCCAGGCAATCTTCGAGACAAGGCTCCGACGCGAGCCTTAAAACGAATCGTCAAGGCTCCGATAGCAGTCTCAAATCAACTGGGAGCAAAGTTTTGAGTCCCACGAGATCGAACGGTGCTTTGAACAAGTGCACCGGAAATGCCGACAAGAGAGACTCAATCGGTAGCTCGAATGGTGCGACGGTGAAAAACGTGACGACTCCCGGCAAGGAGAATTCCGGAAAATTGAACAACAGCCCGGATCTCGTGGCGAGCTGCTCGAACGCCAGCCCGAACGCGGCCAAAACCTCGCCGGATGTCACCCTGGGCAGTAACGCGAAGGGTAACGGAGCGAGCTCGAAGACCGGGCAAAAGACACCAACCACGACGAGGCTCCCCAATAAAACGCCGTCTATGCCACCGAAACCCGGAAGTATCTTGACGAAGGCGGCTAACTTTGCCGAGCGGAAAAAATCGCCCACCGCAACGAGTCCCACGAGTCCTAACATCGCTCTCGCAAAGTCTCTCACTCTCGCGACGAAAGATTCGAGCGCCAAATTATCCGTCAACCAAATCAGCAAGGCCCCTTCGAAAGCCGAGGCCAAAGCGAACGAAACGAGAACAAATCCGGTGCAAAAGGCAGCCAGTAGTAAATCCAATGTGGCTTCGCTGCAGCAAAAATTTGAAGCGAACAAAGTCACGAATCTCGGACGAACGGTATCGGGAATCGGCAAAAAGATGAACAACGGTAAAACGGAGAACACGAGCGCGAGCAGCGCGACGAAAAAATGAATATAAACGTAAACCAGTTGTCGATGTTCTCCCGAGGTGCGGAACACTCGACGGTGACTTTTGAAAATTCTAGTCCAGCTGTTGGAAAACTGCAACGAGCCATCGAGTAACGTCGCGAAATATTTGGAAACAATCGCGAAGTCGAACGAACAAAAGGAATACAGATTCGATTATCCGTTTTTTGACGAAGGTATTTTATCGGCTACCTGCCCGATATTGCTCGGCAATGAGATAAATAACTGGATAAAAACGCGAAGTCGAAATACAATGATATTTTGGTGCAAAGAGCACTGCTCTGGACGCAACGATTCGACGAATCGGTAAAAATCGGTAAAATACGACACCGAAAGTTTGCCGACATTTCGACTTTTGCGTACAGCGCAGAATCTATTTTTGAAAGCGTTTTGAAAAACGTCCGTTTTGACTCGTACGAGATGCCTGAAGGATCTCGACCGAGTCTCGCAGCTCGCGACGAAGAACTGCCGGAGTTCTTTGTAAATTGTACATAATAAATAAAACGTTTCATGTATAAACTCTAATATATAGAAAAGAAAGAAAAGAAACAAAAAGTAGCAATAGTTGCCACGTAGCATACGAAAAATAGATGCCGAATGAATCGATAAAAATCCCTTTTGATATCGCCTCGCGAAAAGCTTAACGCGAGATCAGCAATAGCTACATAAACTACGAATCAACAGTAGCTCGTATTATTTTCCAAATATTCGACTGACAAATGGCCGGATGAGATTAATCATTGAATTCTGTGATATACCCGGACTGTAACGAGGCATATGCATGTAAATATACATATTATACATATACAACGAACGGCAACAAAAAAATGTGCGGAAAAGTGTATATCGAAAAATGCCCCAGCAGATCTGAAAACAAAAATTTGAAAAAAACGTCGATTTGTTTATTTCGTACAAAAAAGTTCGTTTTGCGATATGTCTGTTACAGGTGTTGAAATCACGCCATGAAGAATTACTCAAAGCATTTACCTTCGCGATATTATCAATGACTCGTGGTCACATTGAAGCTTATCAAAGTCCTACGATTACCTTTACAATTTTTAGATCTAGCTATACTTAGTGAACCGTATATTTATTTGACTGAAATACTTGTAAATATGTTCATACGACGATTATTCATAAGGATATGAAAAACGAGAACTCAGTATAGAAGAAAAATTACCATTTATCCCACTATCGTGCTTGTAAATTAACGGATTGTGCCTAGTTTTAACAGTCGGAAACAGCTCACTTTTGGGCTCTTTTGTTTAGAAAATCGTGATGATAAATTTCTACAAAAATGAGGTACTTGAAAAAGTATCATCGAAAGAACACTGCAATTTTTTTTGTGTAAAAATATTTAAGTTTAATCGATGGACAGTCAATGTCCCGGAGGCACCTCTCGAAAACGTATTTCCCAGTGACCAATGTCCTAAACCAAGTTATCTAATATTAAAAAATCAAACAGATTTCGTTAGTATATTAGTTTAGCCTATGATTAATCGAAGGAATCTCCGAAACGTCAAATGGGCATGTTCCGTTTGTTAAATCAAAACTATGGATCAGAAAAAAATTCTTCCTTCAAATACTATATTTTTTCATCGAGAAAAAGCTCTAAGAATTTCCGAAAAATCTGTGCAGTAGTTTTAGAGATATTTTGCTCACCGACTTTGAAAACGTACTTTCGAGAAAAGAGAGCGTTCAAAGTTCGAAACGACGCTCTGAACGGGCGTCAACACAACAGCCCATAACCTATCAATATTGATTCAATCACCTAGAAATTTTGCGGGAACATTTATAAGATATACTGTCAAAATATATTGATTTTGAAAAAAGGCGATTCTTTCGACATTTAAAACTAGGCATAACTCCTTAAGTAAATGAATTTATCGTGCTATACACATTGTCACGAAAGTGCCCTGCCAACGCGATCGGTAAGCTCGAAAGTGGCGGCGGAAGCCACGATACGCGTTTAGATACTACACAAATGCTTACTTCGTGATTCGATACGCAAAGATTTCGATGGAACAGGTCGAACAAATGAGACGTCCTTCAAGCTTTCACTTTCGACAATTGAAATGTATTGTGAATTCAGTCGTAATCGCCAAGTCTTTATTTTTCGAGCGCGACTATGTATTTACCAGTGTAGCATTTAAAAGTTTCATTCGTCGACCTGATTCTCACGCGTCTTTGTTCAAATGATTGTATCGTCGTTATCATTATCGCTATGATAATTGTGAATTAGGAGTAAATCGATGCGATTTCCAATTCCATGCGCAGCTCTTAGTGATTTTCGGAAAATTTGTATAACGATTTTTGTAATCCCTTGCAAATTGTTGAACTCGCATATATAGTTGAGTACGAGAAACCAAAGATACATAATCTTCTATGCAATTACAATCACACCGTACCCCACGTACGCATACAAAAACACCACACACACATACACCCAGTCAGCCGCACGGACGCTCACCAACGAACGTATCGATACACAAAATCAAGTGCGGAAAGAACACAGAACAAATGTACGTTGAGAACTGCGTTGGACGCAACAATTCAATAAATCATGTGGAAAGTATTCCATTAAAGTATTTTATACAAACGAATATATATATATATATATATATATATATATATATATATATATATATATATATTCTCACTGTACTAGATATCCAATTTCGTATTTAATTAATCAATTTTCAAATCTTTCCATAATTATTCTAAATCGACCGTTTTCAGGGTCTGCTGTTCGTAAAGGATGCGACAACGGAAAACACTTCGAATATAGGAGAAATCTCATTCAAACGTTGCTTCTATACTTTTTCATGTTTCTTTTTGTTGTAACATTTATACTAATGCAATTAGCGCTTACAGTTTTGTGTTATTGGACGTCGTTTCGTCGCGTAAAAGATGAAACGAAAAAAAAAATATCCACTTTGGAGGAGCTGGGATTTGAACCCAGGACTTTCAGCATGCGAAGCAGACACTCTACCACTGAGTTACACCCCCTGATACTTATGCCGACATAAAAAATCGTATCCATTTCAAATCGATCCGTTAGGACGAAAAAATTCACTTTTTTCCACATTTTGTTTGCATTGCACAATAATACTTTGCAGCAGTGATAAATCATTGATTTAAAAATATTGCCAATTCAAAGTATTTGATTGAAATGCATTTTTATTCCGGAAAATGTGGAATTTGGATTTGATAGTTGAGAGTATGAACTTTGCGAGATCTTGAATGTTTTTAAATAAAATAAAAAGTTTTTATTAAAGTAGTAGTCTCGCCACAGTCACGTGCAAAAGTTTACTCTCCGGTCAATCGATGAAAGCTTCGAAATATTGCGAAATATCCTTATAATGTAGTTTGTACGTTTTATCGGGATGTAAAAGCTCATAAAACAATGAAGAAAATGCGTAATATAACGTTTAGAGTTCCGAAAGTAACAACGTTCCTTACATCACCTAACGCTCAGTTTTGTATCAGACGATCTATTCCGGCTGCTACGATACGTAGCCTTTACTCTGCGCATACGGATATGCGCACACTACTGTAGCTAGCGAGCGCGGAGATCGTGGCAACGTCGCAAGCCCAGCGAAATTTTGTGGTCATATTTAGTGTAAACTGAAATACAAAATTTAAACTGTGTGCTGAAATAATGGAACAAGTGCGATATAAAAGCAAATTTGCCAAACAAAAAACAATCGCCTCATATAGAAAAGTGGTTGAAATTATCCCGTACGCAACGAGAAGACGGAAAAACTAAGAATGTAAAGGTTAAGAACAACAAAATTCTTCTTAATTTAGTCATTTTCATCTACAAATACAGGGTGCGCCAGAAAAACTTACTTATTTGAAAAAATTCCCGCGCGGCGAGTTGGGCGGGTAGAGGGGCGAGAGGGGGCGCATCTGGAGGGGGAAGTTCCCAAGTTTGTTTCTCCCTCCAGTCAGTTGCCATCATGCTCTGGTCTAGAGAGCAGCGGGCCTTCGCAGTCGAAAGCTTCTTTTCTAACGGTCGCTCACTTGTTGCTACGCAACGTGCCTTCCGCGCACGCTTTGAAATTCCTCCTCACAGACTCGTTCCTGGCCGTAATTCGATTCTGTCGTGGGTTAACTCATTTCGGGAGTGTGGAAGTGTCGCTAAACCCAGAAATGGACTTCAACGGACCATCAGAACTCCGGAAAATGTCGAAAGAGTGAAGCAGTCAGTTGTGCGTTCTCCCCGGCGTCCGGCTCGCAAACACGCAGCTGCTATGGGAATTTCTGACACCACTGTTCGACGAATTCTCCATGAAGACCTTCAATTTCATCCCTATAAATTAGCTGTTGTGCAAGAATTAACTGAACGCGATTTTGTTGCCCGTCAAAATGCATGTGAAATGCTGGTTGACAACCTGCCTGAAGACGCGGTCGTTTTTTTCAGTGGCGAGGCTCACTTCCACATTTCCGGCTGCGTCACAAGCAAAACATGCGTTATTGGTGTGGTGTAAATCCACGTGAGCCTCACCAGAAGCCACTTAATTGTGAGCGAGTTACTGTCTGGTGTGCGATGTCGGTAATGGGAATAATTGGTCCTTATTTGTTTGAAGAAAACGAACGCGCAGTTACCGTGAATGGAGCTCGTTACAGGAACATGATCGAGGAATTTTTTCTTCCAAGACTCGAAGAAATGAACGTTAGGAACGTGCGGTTTCAGCAAGATGGAGCCACAGCACACACAGCACGAGACTCAATGAATTTGTTGCGACATTTCCCCGACCGCCTCATCTCTCTCAGAGGCGATCTCCAATGGCCGGCACGCTCTCCAGATTTGACTCCATGCGATTTCTTTTTATGGGGTTATTTGAAATCTCTGGTTTATGTCGATCGACCACGGACCATAGCACACCTCAAGAACAACATTCGCGACGCCATTGCCAACATACCGATTGATATGCTGCAAAGAGTGGATACGAATTTCAAAAATCGACTTCATCAGTGTATGCGCAATGGGGGTCGCCATTTATCCGATGTCATTTTCAAGACTACATGAAAAAAAATTGGGATATTGTATTCTCAAATAAAAAAAAATTTAAAACAATAATTGAAGTACTTTTGTTTTTATTGACCTTTCAAATAAGTAAGTTTCTCTGGCGCACCCTGTATATATCTATATAATAGCAATACAAAAAATCTCCCGCGACTCTAGATACATTTTCTAACAACGAACGCGCCGAATGCTTGCAGCGTTGCCAGATCTCGTCTTAGATAAACGCGTTTTCAACGCGTTTAAATAAATGTGTAATTATTCGCACATGATTTTATACCCGTTACTGTAGCCTAACGTCTTAACTTTTTTTTCATCAATTATTAACGAGAATGTAAGTTTTCCCCGAAAAATCGAAAAAAAAATTCATCATCGTTCGACCATTGAACGTGAGGGACTCAACGCCCTCACGAGATTATTTATAACTTCTGTAATTATTGATATTTGTTTGTAAAATATGGTACATAACTTTGTTGATGTACTTGCAAATGAATGTTCAAGCGATTTATCAATCATTTTACTCATTCCTTCGAAATCAATTTCTTCAACCCTTCGGCTGCACACTGGGTCGTTTTGACCCCAATTTTTTTTAACTGACTGCATCCCAAAACGGGGTAATCTATTCGGCCGCAGTGCGACGCTCGACTGACCTTCACTCCTACTCTATAACATTTAGTGAAATTTGGTATTTTTTTACTACGTGTAAGTGGTAACTACGATAGAAAATGCTCATAGATATTTATTTTGCGCTACTATAATAAATTATCTATTTAGAATGTCGATCATGAAACTACAAGTGTCCGTTATGCAGGAGGGCTAGTGCAACGAGAAACGAATGTGCTTATGCATCCATTGCGGTAAATGTCAAGAATAATAAGTCACTGAAGTGAAAAAAATGCGGAAAATATACGTTTTCAACAATTAATTTGCCGAAGGCGTCGATTTTATCCATTTTTCACTATCCCGAAAATGCTCAAATTCAAACCTTCGAATAAATATACTTTTTGGAAAGACGCTCGACACTATCTTTTTTCGTATCTACAAACCTTCCTCTTTAAAATCATCAAAGGATTTATTTTGAAAAAAAAAAAAATTATCCTTTTCACGCAAGTGCGTATTTTTCAACGCATCGCCCACCTCGAACGAATGTTTGGGCACTCAATTTTTGTTTTTCTCTCGCAAAATAAATAAAGTAAAGACCATTGACTTCAAAAAAAGCCTCTACAAAAAAAGCATGCATATTTACCGAAATACGACGATCTGAAAAACGTCAGGGGTCCAATCGACCCTGTCAGAAGTTTATGGCGGAAGTGTGCAGTTGAAGGGTCGAATAACCGGCATTTCCGTGTCGTCACAGTAGCGTAACCTCTTAATGAAGAATTTGGAAAGTGGATAACGTTGGAACATACAAACGTTTTGATCCTGTGTGATATTGTTTAATGACATTTTCATCATTTACATAACTCACTAGTTCATCATTTACATAATTCATTAGTTCGCAACAGTGATCGCGTTTGCCGTCTTTTTTGTGTTGTCCCTCTTGGATCGTTTTGGCCGCGGCCGCGGTGTGTGCTCGATTGAGGTTGCAAATAATAAAAAGTTAAAAAAAAACAGGACACGTGAGTATATCACCTTTTTTGTTTTAAATCTGTATCACGTTTGAATCGTTTTCTCTCTCTCTCTCTCTCCCCTCTCCGACGACAGTCCCCGCACAGTCCCCCAGTCGTGTACCGTTACAAACAATCTTTAAGGCCGCAGTACACATAAACCCGCTCACTCATGCACGCACACATTTAAGCTAGTACACAGGTTGGTGATTAAATAAAAATTGAATTCACAAATACAAATCGGTATACAACATCGGCACGAGGTATCCTTTAACGGAATCTCGTTGTGACTTCTTTTGTTCTGTCTCGTTCCCTTTTTGTATAACTTGGTTGCAACGTGTGTCCGTGCGTTTGCGTCAAGAATTCACGATCGCGGCTTCGGAGTGGTCTTTAAGGGCGTTTTACCTTTTCATCTCGCTGGCTTGTTTCCACGTGTCTTCTCGCTCTCGTTCTCGCCTCATAAATTCAATCGTCACAATAGTCATCCGCAGCTGTGCAATATTTCACAATTATTAAAAACATTTCTCAGCGCGCATACGAACGTTCTGAATTTTCGTCGGCAGGCAAAGATCAAGGGCTCTTTCTCTTTAAAATGTTTTTGCTTTTCTTTTATTTCATCGTTTTCTTCTTTTAATATTCTTTTTCATTCATTTATTTATATGCATATCCATGATCTGCGAAAAGGAAAGTCCCCGCACTACGAGGTCATCATGTCACTCGCGGAATTGGCAGACACGTTTGGCTCTTTGAGAGAATCGTTTATGTCCCTCCTGAACATGGACAAGTTTTGGGTGAACCTGCCAATGAGAACATTTCCATGTACATTACACTGTGCTCTCGATGATCGCTCGAAAACATTGAACGTCGATAGACGAAACAAAAATGAACGCAGGCATAGAGTTTTCAGACCCTTTCGAAAAATGATTATCGAACAAAGTGCAATAGAGAGATAAAAATAGAACATCAATGCAACGAGAAGCAGTTACTCGTGAATTGCAATTTGCAATCGTCACCTGTCTCGGTTTTTTGTCAACAAGTTAGCCTCGATGCCATCCATGAGATTTTCGAACCACTGAGCCATCGCGGCTTGCTTGTCCACTGGTTGACTTCTAATGATGTTTTCCTTCAATTGATTGAAGTACTGCGAGAGAGAAAAGCGTGTATTAGTTTGGTCGCGAATATAAGTGCAATAACGGCCATTGAAGTAGCGATACTCACGTCCTCGCTGAGGAGTATAAGACCCAGCAGAGGTCTCGACATGCTCCACTGATTTCTACAATCTTCGAACAGTATGATGTTGAGAACGGTGCTTAATGTCTGTTGCAGTATCTCGGGATGTTGCTTGAGGACTTGCAAAAATAATTCTCGTTCGCCCGGTACAACCGCGTTCTTCTTTCCGGGATAAACACTCGCTAGAGAGGCAGAGATAGCGACCATTTTACGATATTGAAATCGACCATTTTACTCGATGATAATCAACTCTCGTTATCTTGAAGAAAGAAGCATCCTTCTCGGATAAATGTCCTTTTTTTCCAATAATCGTAAGTAAATTTCACAAAAACAGAAGCGGCCTGCATTTTTCTTTAATTAACGAGAGCTGCTGATTTCTAATAAACGGTTGGGTCATCGTTACCTTTCTGTGACAGCTGCTTAAAAAGATAAGTCACGATGTGATCGAGCGTAGAGGAACAACCCGTGCAAACCATGGTGTCTATAACAGAATCAATGAGTTTTACGTTGCTAACGAATTGTGACGACAAAAATTGCGCACGTTTGATTTACCGACTGAACGTGCAAAGGCAACTTTGGCCCATTCACCCCACGGTGAATATTTTCTTTCTTTTTAGCATTCACTCGGTAAATTTTTTCGTTCGAGGTAGAACAAAAATCGAATACGATTTCATGCAATGTTATCAAGAGTGGCGATAAGCGGTACGGATTTTCACACCCAGTCGGGTATCGCAAAATCTTGAAAATGTGACAGTCGGCAGCGTTGCTTCGAAGATTCTATTGTACTTCCGTTGTTGAATAAATCACGGGAGACTGAGGATACTTTTTAACTCGGTAACGGAATTCCTGGGTCGTGAATATTGTTGAATTTTCCTTGAAGGAACGTACCGACTTTCGCATGGCGTATCAAATATCCGGTATCGATGTCCAGCTGTTCGGTTGATTGCATCTACTGCTAGACCCATACTTTGTACAATTCAATGGAAAAATATCATAGCCAATCATTCGAATTGCGAATGACTACTGTAGCAAAAAGGGGTCTAGATTCTACGCACTCTGATCCTCTCGGTGCTTCTACGATATCGCAACAATGATTGTTTGTTTTTTTTCCGAACAATCAACAACTGACGTTTTCCAGTACTATTCTAATCAAACTTCATCGGAGTAGCGAGGTTAGTCGTCAACGACCAAGTCTTTTCGTACTCTCGACACTTTTGTTTCGAGCTTCTTTGGGATTGTTCCATTGGATTGCAAAATTTGCAAAAGATTCATAACGCGAAGCGAGCAAGAGCGCTAGAGGACCTAGAGAGCGTAGCGTTTGCATGTAATCAGCCGCACAGACCTGTGTAAGAGTCTTTTAGCGCACCTAGAGCCGTTAGGCCTTCGCTGATACTCGAGAGGATGTACAGAAAAACTCTGGGTTCCAGGGTCGATAGAAAAGCCATATGATCCTGAGCTAGGCACTCTAGCAGCACGTAATACGTTGCCGTTAGTTTTGGATAGTCCTGGCACACAAAAAAAAGACAATATTTATAAGCGGTGATGCATATTTGTCGAGGAACCATTGAGGATCCACTTGGCTGTAAACTCATGTTCATGAAGTGGTCAATTTTGGAAAAATAACGTTTCGCACGTATCGCCTCGTTCGTTGGAATTTTCAGCAAGTTCGATTCACATCTTTCATCGTATTGGTTTTCAACGATGATTTAGAAAATCATTTTGTTAATAGGCTACATCTACCTAGTGGGTGAAAAATTCGTATTTTCCAAAAATATTTTTATTCGATGGTATCACCTTTCAGCTATATTTCCTGAAACATTTAAAGGGCGTTGACGATCTCACTTTTTTTAAAGCGATCTTCATTTTCAATAGTTACGTAAAAATTGCGACTTTCTTCATAGATTGTGTATGCTGGATTTTTACTTCGTCGCCACGTTGTTAAAACACTGATTTTAATAAACGACGATCGTCAACGACTCGTTTTTATTGATAACTTGAATAATCCGTTTGGTTTTGAAGAATCGCGCAAACGTCGCGAAAAAAATTTCATCGTTTGCCGACGTCCATGTTTTTGTCGCTTTTTGGTGATTTTTTTAAAGGCTCTCAATATATGAACCTTCGTATTAAAAGAAATGCGTTTTTTTCACCAAACGTTTCCCAGGGGAAAAATCGGTATTTGGCCATTTTTCGGGCCTCTAGATGGACGTAGCCCATCAATGTGAAGGGCGTTAGTCAATTGGTCATCGTTTTTCTCCAGTAAGGATGCGATACGTTAAGCTCCATGCTTTCGAAAGGTTTGCTTTTTTTCAGACGCATCCGTAGGACGGTAATTCTTTCGGGAGGAGAAAAGGAAAGTTACGAAGCAATGTCTCACCAATAAATCACTCTGAGGTATGCTGAGTAGCAGTTTGACGAAGGTATTGAGGGCATTGTCCAGGGCGTCGTCACCGTACAACCTAAATACCGCGAAATTAACGTAGCTCCCGCATAACGCCGCTTTCAACATACTAAAGCATATGCTTATGCCTTTCAGCTTGAGCGGATATATTTGGTCCTTGGGCACTTCAACGTTCAGTATGTGATTACCATAGCTACATATGAGTTTGCTAGCTTCGCGAAAGAGCAATATACCGTTTGGCGATGATACGTCAAACTGTAATCGTTGAAGTCTATTTTGTACTAGTTCGGCAAATAGTTTGAGGACGGGCGTTGTTACCTGTGGCTCGTGATGCCACAGTTCAACGGCTTGTAAAAATATTCTCGTATAGTTCGGATATCTGTGCACGTGAGTCAAGGATAATTACGATTCCATGGATCGTCGAGCGAAAATGCGAAGATGACGCGAGAAAAAGGATACATCCAATCGAAGAGTATCATGTACGAAATTTTCGTATGGAAGGCGTAAGCGAGACCCCGAAGATCTCGAGCAAGACCGATCAGAGCTTTCTTGGCTTCCTCGGCCGCGAACAGCGGAGTGTCCGCGGCGCCCATCATTTGTCCGAGGCTCTCGAGAGCCGCTGTTTTTTTCCCATACGCATAAAAGACAAATGTCATCGTCACGTTTAATCGAGGATAGGTTAGAATTCATAAATCCGTAGATATGTCTAAATACCCGTCAGTGGCAACATGAAGGTGTGAAATCTTTCATCGTCCTCGCCCAAGTCGACCATCAATAATCTACCGAGGGAGGTGTAAAACATTGACCTGCAACGCATTTCAGAAACCGCCACGTTGTTTCCCAAAAATGGAAAGTGTTCGCTCTGAAAAGAAACGCGATAACATTAGGAGTTATCACTAGTCGCGCACGTTTGCAACGGAATGCATTTACGTACCGTATGATTGTTCAGCATAAATTGAACTTCGTCGAGCTTCACGAGCTTTCGTACACAACTATAGCCGACCGACAGATCCGTGAGAAGCTGCAGTGTTTTGGAGATTATTTGCTCGCTGCGAGTCCAGTACTTGAGGTTCGTTATGCTGTTTCGGTGTTTGGAAAAGCCATCGATCGATCGTTAATTAAGAGCATTGTAGCAGTGGAATGAAAATTTCTAACCAATTGTTTTTGCGAAGCAAAGCTGAGTGAGCTCGAGCGTTAGCAAAGGCTTACAATTCCGTGTTGTTTTCTCTTTTTATTCAACTCACATTTTTCGTATGAACAGGCTGAGAACGGTAGATTCGTCGCTGAGACCGAGCACGTCCGAGAGCCTCCTGTACACTTTGGAGTTCTTTTGTACCTGATCACCGACGTAAATCTTGCGGAATTGTTCGAAGAAGCTCAACATGGCGAGCTCGAGTTTTTCGCAGCCACCCTGGGACAATCGTGAATCGGTCAAATTCATCAATTGCAATACCCTGCAGACCAGCTCGCCGTCCATCGTGTCGTGGTCCTCGATGGTGTTGAAAGAAACTCTCCCACCGATCGCGCTGCCTGATACACGCGAACAACAAGGCAGAAATTTAGTTTTCGAAGTAGCAGGATCGCATTGTAGGATAAGATAAAAATTACCGATGATATAAACGAGCCAGGTGAGTTGTCCCTCCTGTATCGTTATTTCGACGCATTGAGCCGGCGTCGTGGATTGCGCGAGGAGTTCCTGATACGATCTGGCCGCTTGATCGAACAATTGTACGAGCAAGGTGCACGTCTTCTGATACTCGCATCTGCCGAAAACTGACAGTTGCTCGAGTTGTTGTTGTACCATGCCCAAATCGTCGAGCGGATCCTCCAGGCATTCTCTCACGACGACCGCCACCGACTCGAGTCTCGATGTGATATAGGCGTTCGTCACTTCGGGCGTGTAAGTCTCGAGAAGATGAGGCTCCGTTGCCTTGATGTACGGCACCGAGGCGACCATTCTCTGCCAGAGACTCAGCAGATAATGAACGCTGTTAGGCGCGAATTGCCACATTCGCAAACTCTGTACCGTAAATTTCGCGATCAATTGTATCGTCTCGCGATAATTCTCAACCATGACCAATTCGCCGAGCTGATAATTGCTCTTGAGACGGGCGAGCAAACGACAAAATTCGTGATAATTGCCCGGATCGCTGAGACCCTGTGGATTCTCGAGTATATGCTTGACACCGTTCACGAGGTGAGTCAGAAACTTGGCTCTCTCGGGATTGGAGAAGAGACTGCGTCTCACCGCGGCCAACTGCACGAGACACGAGAGCGCCAAGCACGAGAGATTGTTCGGTAAACTGTGATAGAGGTCGAAGAACAACTTCAACGTCGAGAAGTCGACGAACGCCGGCTTCCAATTCGTTGGAATTTGAACGGTGAAGAGATCGTCCGAACTCTCGTCCGGCGACGATCCGATAAAGTCGAACGTCAGACAATTTTGTGCGAGACGCAGTAACTGCGTTATCAGGCCGTGCTGTGAATTGTGGGAATTGTTGAAGTTTTATGAGAAATGCAGTCGCAAGCAAAATGGGAGAATATTCAAATTTTCTTATGTCCCGAATGCAAAGTAGAAACAGCGCGAAAAAATGGCGTATCGTGTAAAACGAACTTCAAATTGCCAACTTATAGTGTTTCTTTGGGATTATTTTGCCTGAATTTGTTAAAGGGTTAGGCTACTGTGACAATTTGAATAATCGATAGCCGCTTGAGGCAAATCAAATCGAAGAGGAAGGTCGAGCATGGGGTTCAGGAATCGCGAATTGACGGTGAACTTGTGGTAACAATCATATAACGAGTAAAACTTTAAGGAATCGTCATATTGTAAAACTTTGAAAAAGAATCGATTTTCTTTACATTATCCGATAATATTGACGGTTATAAACATGGACCTGGCATCGCCGATAGATCGTATGTAGACATTTTATGTAAAATCTCCGCACTCGTAACTTTAAACGCATTTTTCTCGAAATGTCGTTTTTTCAAAACGGGGTACACTCTCAAAGGAAGGGTTTTCGAGCAATTTTTTTCAAATGTTGCCACAACATTCTTCACGCTATTCTTTATCTTGCTATGGGAGATTTTCGTTTGAAATCTTTATATTCTTTTGACGAAAAACTGTCGAATAGGCTAAATTCGATAATTTTTTTTTCAAACCGCCGTCATTTAGTCAATTTTGATTTTGAAAAACCTCCAGTCAAGTCTTAGCCAATATTATCTGTTTTAAGAAGAAAAGACTCGTTTTTTTGTTTCAAATCGACAGAGTGCCCAAAATCAAGTACACCGTTGAGCCCCTCACGCTCAAAGATCCTTCGCGAGCTTAATTACAAGTTCTTTAATTATTAATATTTTGAATGAAATTTCGTACACAACTTTGTTAATGTACATGCACATAAATTTCCAAATGAATATTCGATCATCTTACTTGTGTTCGAAATTAATTTTGTTACATAAGCCTGATTTTTCAGTCGCCACAGTAGCCTTACCCCTTAATTTAACTTTCTCACTGCAACACTCTTGCGAGTAAATACGCCCTCTAAATAATTAAAGCGGTGCCATAGAGTTCCGCAAAGACGCATGAGAGAGTCGAACGAAAAAACAAACAGAAATTTAGTACGTTGCAATTAATTGCACTGCAATTATAAAGTGATTGTCAAATTCTCCAAAAAGCATCTCTCGTATATTAATCACCCAACAAACAATACCAAGCCGCTCACAATTTTTTCATTCTACTTTTTTTCATCATACCGGACAGTAAAACAGCGTTCCATAGCGTGTACAAAAGTAGTACGAATGAGCGTTATAATTCTTCATCGGGTTAGTGCATTGATCCCAAATTTTGTATACATGATTCGAGCGAACTAATAACGCATCCGACTTTTACGCCGTTCCAGCATATTTTTCTATACCTGTGACTCGTCGCTAAAGTTCAACGTGTCGTAATTTTCTCGCGCGGTCCCGAGCAACGAGCAAGACAATCTGAATATCTCGAAGAGTTGGGTATCCCGAAAATTAATGGCGATTTTTCGATGTTTCGTGGGCGATCTGTTGGCGTCCGCGTCCGATATTTGATTCACCTCGCACGTCAGCTGGGACAGCAGTTGTACGCCGATCATACAATGCTCTACGGAACCCTGCGAATCGCGTCAAATTATCGTCACGGTTCTCGCAACACGAGCGACTTTTACACATTGCGGAGAGAACAATAGAAAGAGCGCAGAGAACGTACCTGGAGGAATTTGGAAACATCGCTGACCACGTTTCGAAACACATATTCGTCCTCGTCCGAGTCGCACCAGCCTAATTTCGTTATTCTCGCGAACAGCGTAACCAATGCTTGTATCACAAAGTTCGGTAGCTTCGGTTGAGTGGCTAGGTAATTGAGTACATAGTTTCCTGCGAAACGACACGAGGAGCGCATTAATGCAATGTCAAGCGACGGTGCGATAATGAAAGAAAGTCCCCTTGGAGCGCTCAGATTCTTTACGTCTCACGATGGATGCGAAACTTACGAATATCGAGCCTCTGTTGCAAGCTGAGGCCTTGCGCCGATCTCGTGACCAATTTTGTGAGGGTCGTAGCGGCGAGTAGTTGAGCGTAGGGCGAATCTCCTCTGTCCAGCAGTAATTGGCATTTGGTGAGTGTATCGGGAGCATTTTGGAATCCCACCAGGGCCTTCTCAGCTGCTGCTCTATGCGACGAATCCTGCGACTCGTATAATTGCTTGCACAGCAACTCCAGCTGCCGTACTTCCTGCGTGTGATCCATTCTTAACAATACCATCGGAGATTCGCTCTTTGCCTAGCGCTATTTATACTTCTTTCCAGCAGTCTCGCCCAACGGCGATTCAATCGGCTGTCGCTTAGAATCGTCGAGGCTCGCGCAATTGACTCTCTCAGATTTTCAAACTGCGCGACTTTTTTGTTTTTGGCTGCTTTATCCGACGTGCGCTTACAAACGCTCGGCTCGATTTTTCTTTAATCGACACTGCGATACAATGCGTTCCCGATTACACGATATACGTCGCCCTGAAAGTACGCACACGTTTTTCCTATCTTGCGACAAGCGTAGTTGCGGATAAAATCGAGTTTGCCTTCGCTTCTGTCGAAGAGCAGAATTATTCAATCGCACAAGGGGCTTATGAACGTTACGTGTCAACGAGTAAACAAGTGCCAAAAAAAAGCTGTTGCTGCATTCTTGGATACCTTCCGCAACGATTTTTCCCTCGAACACTCAATTTTCAATAAGAGACTCGCCATCGCGCGTCCATGGCGAACGTAAATTTTACACAAAGAAACAATGAGCAAAGTTAAAGATAATCTCAAGACGGGAGCGACGGAGAAAAGTAAATAATCGGGATTGAGTGAATACCGTTTCGTTTCTGAAACGTTTATTTTTTCTCGTCTTTCAAGGCTGGATCTCCCCTTAAGATATTTTCCGAACTTTCGAGATGCATCTACGGATGCGCCCGGTGTGAATTAGGAAACGCGATTAGAATTTTCGCGGATAAAAGGGAACCGAGAAATTTACTTGTTATCGTATGCACTCGAGAAAAGCATGTGCGTGTAGCTTCCCACAGTTAATTTTCGTCGAGGTTGAGATATAGGTTACCATTGTAACGTATTTCGCTATTTATTCGTAGTCTTTGTCGCGGATAACGGGTAAAACACGGCGCGCGAACACGTTCGAGACATTGATTTTTTTTTTCTTCTGTTTATTTAATTGTCGTCGTTATTTCGAATTTCGAAAAGGGCCGACGCGACACAATTTATTCCCGTAAAATGTAGCACGCGGGCGTGATTCGCAAAGACAAAAACAAAAGCGCGTTATATTATTTTTATAATTGAAAGTATGTTTATCGAGGCGGCGGCGGCGGCCGCGACAATGGTGTGCGTCGGGCACCTAGCTGAGAGTGACTCTCATTGCCATGAACACCGGAAGCAAGATAAATTAGACGAGGGTTTCGCGAGCATCGTTACGATTTCCTGCGTGGATAGATTTTCCCGTTCCTTACGCGCTCACGCCCGCTAGTATTCTCGAGGAAAAAAAAACTTGTCAACGTCGTCGCGATGAATTAACGAGACTCGTAATTGCGTTGTTCAAAGTTTATATCGCTTCGGACGCACTCTTCGCGTTAAGGTTATATGCGCCAATAAATACTCTGATGGCGGGAGTACACAAAAGTTACGAGTGGAACGAGAGTCGAATTACAGTGGAGAAAAAATCGCGGCTTTGCGCGTTTACGTTTATGCGGAAAATTCCGTCTTCTCGTGGTGTTACGGGATACCAGCGGAGCGTTGAAAAGTGTACAATGTAACGACGATGCAAGAGACAGAGGGAACTCGCGACAAAGAACCAACCCCGCCTGACAACGCGCCGCGAAAATTCTCATTTACGATTGTACCGTGTGTGTTTGTTTGCGTATGACGAATTACAAGCCACGCTGTTTATTTCGGCTCTTTGTTGCATTATTTTGAAAGGCTCGACTCACCTGTTCATCCGCCATTTTCGCAGCTTCGCATTTCTATACACCGGGAACTAGATTTTACACGCGTTCCCGTCAATCACCGAATGATTTTACGCTTATCGATGATACGTGCGTGCGTGTGTTTTCGTTTTCTATCTCCCCCTTCGAACTTATTTTGTAACACACTGGAAAACGTGTGCGAGAAGACACAACGTACAATACACGCGCTGTGTATGGCAAGCACACCACGGTACAATCTGCAGTTCCGTATAGCGTGTAAGTGTGGTTGGCTCGTGTTGCATCGGACGATTATTGTTCTACAACGTACGCCCAGCGACATCTGCACGGCGACTGATCTCACCACCCGCGCTTTACGAATTCCGTATATAACGCTTTGTCAACATTGGGATCCACGCACGATCGGTTATCAGTTTGTTTTGTGGGCGACCGGTACTTTTTTCGTATAATCTGCTGAATCGTTTATCGAAGCCAAAATTTGATATTTCTTCTTCAATGATCCAGGAAGTAGACGACGGTGTTGAAATTTGCATCGTTGGAATGCAACATAAATTCTTCTTGATTTATTAAGTTATTTTTATAATCTAAATTATTTAAAATCTTTGCGTGCACCTTCTGGTTATAAATTTTTCATAAGGATTCTCAAAAATGTTTCAGTTATTTTCGTAGCCTGAATGGGTCAAAAGAATACGGCAATGCAGGCATTTTTTTTCCGTCGCAATGAGCAAGGTTGCATCGTTGGAATGCAACGAAAAGTCTTTTCGATTTTTCATTTTAATTATTATCCAAAATCATATTTTGCAAATTTGTTTTGAGTCGCGAAATACAAAACCCAGAGAATGTTTGGGTGATTTTCGTAGGTCGAATCTGCCGAAGGAAATTCGGGCGTAATTCTTTAGTGTCTTTTCCGTCCATGACATGTTTGAAATGTGAAAATGTGACATGTTTCGTAAATCGACTTTTCCGAAAAATGAATTTGTTTAGGTTGAACCCAAGCAAACTCATTGGGTTGAACCCAAGAAAACCCATTTTTCGGAAAAGTGACTTATCTAACGAATGACCAATTTGGGAAATTGAAGGAAAATCATTTTCGTTGCATTCCAGTGATGCAAACTTCAATACCACAGTAGACGTACAACGAAGACGCCATTGTTCCTTAATGCTTGCATTTATTGATTACCGTTCGACTATCGAATATCTATACATCACTAGCGGTCAATAGCTTGTCACTTGTGAAATTTACGAAACGTTTAACCCTTCGTTAGGCGCGTTCTTAGCGCCAGTGAGCACGTGGGGTCTCCGCCGACCCCATTTTGTTATCGCGATATTTTCCAACCTCACGCAGATCCGTCAGTTTTAATCGAGAATCATAAACTGAATAAGCAACAAGGCTTAACGGGTTACATATTTTTCATTCGTTGTTGAAAATACGTGGTCCACTTTGAGGAAAAAAATATTGTAGCTGAAACAACGTTTTAGTTCTAGCTGAAAAAATGTTGTACCAACGAAAACTTAGGAACCCGGGGTCTTTCGATACCCCACGCTTCCGGTGGAAGGTGCACGCATTGGGGTTCCAGGATTTCCACAATTATGAGGATTAAATTATGACACTGTTGAAAAATGCATTTCTTTATATTTCGCCGACTAATTTCAGGGTCAAAACAAGGAACTTGTGTACCGAGATGGGACAGTTGTCTAGCGAGTGGAACTGAATTCTTCCGTCGCGACTCGCATTCGTGTCTGTTCGCACATCGCTATCCTAGAGAAAACATTCGCGCCCAAATTTTTCGGTGTGAAGAATGTGACGCGAGAAATTGCAGACTGGCGAGGAGCCGCACGCCTGCTCGAACGATCATTACGATCGCACCGTTTCAAGGTCTCCGAGCGTGACAAATCGCAAAGCCACGAGATAATCGCCATCGGATCATTACAAGTGGAAGATTGCAACAGCTCTTCCGGAAGTTTTCTGCAGTCTTACTATTGAGAAGAATCTCTTGATGGAGGTTCGTGCCGCGTGTCGCGACATGTCCTGTCGATTGGCGCGAAACGCAAAGATTGAAATGTCGTCGAAATAACAGGGTCTCCGAACGATCGCGATTGAACATTGTCAGGATGAATTTATCGAAATGGCCGTATATATACACTACCGGCAGAAAGTTTCTAGACACTTCAGACAATTGCAGAACTTTCGATCACTGGATAATTGCCAAATAATGTTAGAACAATAAATGAAATGAACTACATTAGTTCATTTCATTTATTATTTTACGAAGATATGACATAGCTCTGTATAATTAATTATATTTTCATATAATTTTGCAATTTCGCAGTGAAAGTTTTGCAATTATCTAAAGTGTCCGGAAACTTTTCGCCGGTAGTGTATATTTATATTGTAACCTTTGAAAGAGTCCCGGAGAACTATCCGAATGTACTGAACACCGAGCTACGCCAGCTCGCTTACCACACTTTTCCCGGATAGTCTCGATATTCGCAACGTTACAATATGCATTACCCCAACAATTAAAGGAACAGAACATTTCTTAACTTTTTTCAATATTTTTTTGAATCGCTGTATCTGCGTGAAAAATCGTTCTATCGTGATGACAAAAAAGGCATTTTTCAAGCTTCAAGTTTCTAGTTGTGAGATCTTTCGGCAAAACATTTTTGTGAACTACGGTTATCGCGCAATTATAAGAAATAGCGCGAGACAAAAATGTTTCAAACTTTCGTATTCTTTTTTTTCAAGGGTCCGCGGGCTCGGGTAATTTTTTTCCAGTTGAATCAATACGAAGGTCAGTTACCTTGTGTATGCAGCTTCAAATTGTTTTTTTGACTCTACGTCAATTTTTTGCAGAGTTATCTGACTTGGAATGAAAAAGGATCCTTTTGTCTTTGATCATCGATATCTCAGCAACCAATCATCGCACAGGGCAGCTTTGAAAACTTGAAAAAATTTCCTGAAAGACGCTTTCATTGATTTCTTAGAAGAAAAAAACCTCGCCCTCAACATTACATTGAAAAAACTACAAAAAAATAACTTTTTACGCTTTTTCAGTAAATCTACCAATACTTTACAAATATTGATGGAAAGACTAACGTTGCCAGGTTTTTTCAGCTTAATGTACCCCCAATAGCCCTGCAAATTTTCGGATCGATCCATCGAACCGTTTTTCCGGACTGATTGATCAAAAGTTGACAAAACAATTAAAGGAACAAGTGTATTGTTCCTAAACATCGTGTAATCATCATTAAAATGAAGAAAAAAATCGACTTTTTTCACATCTGTGCACTAGTTACCGGTTAACTTTGAGAAAAATTCTGATAAAGAAAAAATTCTTTTTTTTAAATTCGTAAAACATTTCAGGAAATGATACTTGACTCATTTTTGACAGTCAATATATATGTTTGTATGTTTTGTCAGTATTGTTTCCTGGAATGTTTGAGAAATGTTTACATACATTATCATTTTTCACACAGCTACAGCGCTTCAAAAACAATACATTTTTTTTAAATGTTCGGTTCCTTAAATTTTTTGTAGTGTATACACACAGCATAGTTTACAATTATTAGGATACCCTTGATGAGCACATAGGGTGGTCGTTGTCAGCAAAACGCATTTTTTTAAACCTCTCAATGTCGTGCGACAAAACTTGGCCAAGATATTCGCATTCAACGTCCGACGCTGAGCAAACAATGAAACCGTAGTTGCTGTCGCGCGATTTTTTCTTCTTCGTGTATCAAACAATAGACGAAAATTATTGAAACATATTATCGATTTGCAAGGCGAGTCTGTGTTTGTTTTTTAACGAAAAAGATTCACTTGTCGGAACGAGGATTCGAATCCGCTTGATTGGGCTTGCACCTTGCGTCTGAGAAACTGCTGTGCCCTTCTTTACTTCTAGAACTTTGGAGGGGAAGAGCTCGGCCAATGTTTGTCGCGTGACATTCAGAAAAAGGCGTTTTCTTCATGATGGCGCACCCTACATGCTCACAAAGGGAACCCCTCTTCCATATGACTGCCGTCATACGGAAGGCGACATCTGCAAAAAAAAAATCGAAAATACGTTTTTGGTAGCGTTGGAATCAGTACAGAATTCGCCCTCCGTTCTGTACGGTAAAACGCATTTTCCATTTTCTGAAAATGACGCCTTCTTCCACATGACGGCAGAATGGTTGTCAAGCTTTATCCATATATACCGGGTGAGGCAACAACTGAGAAAATATTTCTACTGCTAACAGTGAAATATTTTCTCACATCAGTCTCAGGAGAAAAGTTTTCCCACAAAAGTTGCATAGTGCGAAGGGCGTCATCGAGTCATGGCTTAGAGAGCACTTCCACTGTCAACAGTCGTCGCCTCGCCCGGTACAATACAACTTCCAGACCTATGCGAACAACGGTATCGAACTTTGCATCGTTCAAGTGCAACGAAAATACATTTTTTCCGTACTCCCTATTTTTTTCGCGCCACATGCTACGAAAGTCACTGCAACATTTTTGAGAATCCTTACAGCAAATTTATAACCAAGCACAGCGAAAAAGATTCCAGATAATAATAAAACCGAAGTAAAAAAAAAAGTCAAAAAGCATTTTCGTTGGATCCCGACGATGCAAACTTCGACACCGTGACAATTGTCTCTCATCCGATGCGTCATTCGCGATCGTTCGTACTCCGACAAAGAACTCTACGCGCGTTAAGCTCCGAAACGCGATAGAGCTACGGTGGCCGACGATGACGCCTCGTGGTTTGATTTCCCGTTGCTTCTCTGGACAGGGCGGACCGGAAAGCTCGCGCCGTTGATAACTCAGTAACAGTTTGTATCTAGAAGAAAGAGAAACGTGTAACGAGTGGTTCGTCCCGGAGGTTTCTGATCAATGTGGATTTGTAGCACGCAAATGTTGCTCCTGACTTTTCTTTCTCCAACGAGGTGTTTTTTTTTCTTCGGTTTCTTTCTTTAATACAGAATCGACATGCATAAATATTAGGAGTTAGACCGTACAAAGTTTAACGTGTATGTATGTGTGACAGAGTTTTCCTTCTTTTTCTTTTCTTTTTTGCCTTTCGTAAAACGAGATCCGCATTTGCGATGCGATGGTATATGTATACAGAAGACGACTCTTGGGAGATCTCAAGAACGAATATATAATGTGTATTTACAGATTAATATCGAATTGCAAACACTTTATCGCTGCCACGAAGCCTCTCTCTCTCTCTCTCTCTCTCTCTCTCTCTCTCTCTCTCTCTCTCTCCCTCTCGTGATGTGTGCCCGCGACGGACATGGTTGCGGACCATTCCAATTAGTTCGGCGTTACAAATTCATAAATTTACTAAAAGAGCGGAGCAGGTGAACAAGTTTTTACGAGAACTGCTAGCCCTTCGGTAGCGTTAACTTTCGTCGTTTTGGCAAATTTCACCCTTTGCTATGTAGACACGTGTAGCAATCCCGAAAAAAAAAACTTTGCAACCATCATCAATTTATCGCCTAATTCTTCGCATACACGTATATATACACATATGAAGAAAAAGAAAACAATGCATATATATATATATATATATATGCGTATCCTCTCGGCGCACATTTCCATTCACACGTAATAAGTACTCGAATGCAACAACACAGTTCACGTTTTTTTTTGTTTGTTTTCTTCTTTCTCTCGGCCTTTATCATCATCACTTACTATAAATTAATTAGATAAAAAATCTTTAAATAACTATATTACATCTACTAGAATATCGTTGAGTGTAATCCAACCTTCCTAAAGATGTCGCTGCTGCTGCTGTTTGTTTTTTTTTTATCGCAATCTTCGAACGCCGTAGCTCTAATTCTTGTGTATCACCGTAACCGTGGGTGGGATTGTTTCCATCATTATTCTTCGTTTACATTTCTTTCCGCTTCCTTTCGCTCTCTTGTGTTCCTCTCAATCTCGGTAGGAAAAAATGGTCAACTTCTATCGTTTCATAGAGCGTAGAAGAATTCCAAATATCGTCGGAGGAAAAAACAACAAAGCTTTTACATCCATGGGATGTATTTACATAGTTCCACACTGTTTTGTTTCTTATTATTATCAATCATTATCATAATCATCATTATTATTATGCTTATTAACTCACGGTGCGTCCTGCACGTATATAAATTAATTAATAGTTTTACACGAGTCATCGTTTCGCCTATTCCAATGGTATTCGAAAAAGTCTCGGGGCTGTGATTGACGACGAAAAGAAGAAAAAAAAAGAACCGATGAAGGAAACATTGCAACGAGGGTTTTTCTTTTCTTCACGACAAATGCAGCTCTCGAAGCTTCGTCCGTTTTTCTTTTATCGTATGCACGTCCGTCCGTCCGTTGCGTCTCGCCGATAGTGCGTCCCGGTTACATTGCAATCGATGGGGGGGAGTGGCGGAGAGGGCAGGCTTTGCGTTCGCGGCGCGCGTCCCCAAACGTCATCGCGTTGAATTTTTGTCGATGGTTTTTCTCTTTTCTTTCTCTTCTTTTTCACTCACTAACCTCTCGTCCCGCTGCACAACAACGACGTCGTAGAGATCTTGAGTCGAGCCTACGCTCGTTTTTTTTTCTTTGCTTTCTTTCGTTTTTTTTTCTCGGTAATATTAAAGCGTACTCTTTATTCAGTAGCGCAGGTGTACTCACAGTTATATCACAATAGAGGAATATTCGTTTTTATGTGTCACTCGAACGCTGTTGAAGGAGAAAGGAGGGGAAAAAAAAACAAAAAACAAAGTGTATTAGATATTTATCGGAAACGCATTTTGGCCCGAGTGACTCGGGCACTCGTCGTTTCGTTGAGGATGTATGGAAGTCTTGCGGAAATTTTGTGTCGATAGGAACTTCGTTATTGGCTCGTTAGCTCGAAGCGTGTATGCAAAGTTTCGGTTCGATCCACTAACCCGCTGAGGCATTGTAACGCTTTTATTTCGCAGTTATTTTGCATGCGTTCTTATGGAACGTTGGTTCACTCTCGGATATGATGAAAGCCTACACGGAAAAAACAGGGGCCTCGAAGTTTAGAATTAATACTATGCTTCGAAAAAAAATATCATTAAATATCAAAAAGTATTGAGTGGAAGATAAGCATTGTAATTATGGTATAGTAATAATGAAGAAGTTTAAATTTGAACCGACGATATGGCACGTAAACTGATACAAATAATACATTTTATTCGGCATATTGTAATTTTTGCAGTATTCAAAAAATATTTTGCCCACGTGATTGGAACAATTTGTTTTCAGTATTCTACAAAAAGAACGGTATAAAGAGTCACATTTTACTAATAACTTTGTAATATTTTTCGCTATACGCCGAAGATTTATGGTATGCGTATAGTGAAATCTATACATACTCGAAGATTCATGCTATACGTATAGTAAAATCCATATGAACGTTGGTATTTTACAAAGCACCCATTATTTTTACTATACGGCATATAGGACTCGCGCCTATGCGAGAATAGTTTCAAATGTAATATGCACGCATCATTTTTACTATACGGTGTGAGAATCATTTTTACATTTCTATAAGTCTTAGAATTCCGAACGGGCAGTAAACTGCTATACTTTTCTAGCACTGAATATTAGAATTCTAGCAACCAGTGTTAGAATTTGCAATTTCAGCAATTTTAGAGGCTGTGCTGAATTTTTCGTGCTGCATATTTTTTACTGAAATTCTCACTTTCTCGGTGGGCTCTCTCGTATATCTTTACCAAACTCTTTTAACCTTTTGAATCATACATTCTTCCTTACGAGCAATCAGTTAAAAACTTTGTACTCGGGGGTTTTCGGGGTCGCTGATTACAAATCTGCACTCAATCAGCTATTTTTCGACCCGTTACACCGTGATGATACCTTGAATGGCTCATTCACTCTCAAGAGTTTCGCGTCGAGAAAATTACATTAAGGCGTTAGGCTACTGTGAAAGTGGAGAACTCTCGTTCGTCGCTTGAGGCAAAATTGAACGCGGAGGATCCAACAAATGGTGCAGGACTCACAGATTGAAGGTAAATTCATGATTACAACGATAGAACTGCTAGTGAAACTTTAATCGCTTTTTTGTAGAAACTACGCTTTTCGAAACGGTGTACACGATTTCTCGACGTCCAATGAACGGATTGACTTGACAATTGATTCGCTTATTCAGTGTAATCGTAGTTTAGTCTTGATCGACGTTTTTCGTTTTGGCATTTTTTTTCATTAATCATTAACAATGTCCTTTTTCTTCGAAAAATCGAAAAATACAAGTTCCCATTTTGATTGAAACACGATAACAAAAAACAGCTCAGTCAAGTTTTAGCCAATGTTATCTATTTTAAGAGAAAAGAAAACTCGTTTTTTGTTTTTTTCAGATCAATCGAATGGTGAAAATCGAGTACCAGGCTGAGCCTCTCACGTTTAAAGGTCCTTCACGAGATTGTACCTTCTTTAATTATGAATATTTCAAAATGAAATTTTGTTCACAACATTGTTAATGTACATACGAATAAGTGTCCAAACGATTTTTCAATCATGTTACTTATTCCTTGAAACTTATTCTTCTTTCAATAACCCTAATTTTCGGGGTAGCCTGACCCCTTTTAACAACTGTAGAAAACTTGATGTTTCGTCTGCGTGTCCCGTCATCTTGCACACTGTTTTTCCTCTGCATCGGGGGCACATATTTGAGAACTTAAATTTCCGGCTACGTTCGCCTGGTTTCGTAATCTTCCATACATCCTTATTGAAACTACGAGCTTTCTATGGCACAGATAAACGGTTGTATTATTCGGTTATTTACGGGTACGAACGAGAATTTTGATTCTACTTACGCGATGGAGATCTGGTGTCGGATTGATTGTTGCCACCGGTCGCGTTTAACGATATCGGGCCGCTCGTGCTGTTCGCACCCTCCGAACCGTTGAAATTTAAAAAGTCCCAGATGAGTATCGTGTCGTCGTGAGACGAGGATACAATTTGGAACTCGTCGAACTGAAGGCGAAAAACGCGTCCGGTGTGCTCCTAGCGCAACGAAAAAACAATTTGCGTACTACAATCACTGGATTGAAATTTACGCGGGCCGAACGTTGACGCGCGTAGTAGAAAGAAATCGAAAGATTGATTGCGTCGGGAAAACAAATTCAACCCTTAGCCCTCAAACAATATTATTCGGTACTAAAGAGTGTAGGTATAATTTTGTCGATAATTTCTGTCCTCGTTCGATTTAAGCGGAAAATTCGCTTTACGTTTACACTTTAGTAACTCAACAATTACTAACTTAACGAGTTAATGAATTAAGTCAATGAGTTAACGGGATGAGTCAACGCGTTAATGAATTAATGAATTGAGTCAATTAGTTAATGAATTGAGTCAATGAGTTAATTCATTGAGGCAACGAGTTAATGAATTGATTTATTGAGTTCAGTCAACGCGTTAATGAGTTAATGATTTGAGTCAATGAGTTAATTAATTGAGTCAATGAGTTAATGAATTGAGTCAGAGTTAATGAATCGAGTCAATGAGTTAATAAATTGAGTCAGAGTTAATGAATTAAGTCAATGAGTTAAGGGGATGAGTCAACGCGTTAATGAATTAATGAATTGAGTCAATTAGTTAATTAATTGAGGCAACGAGTTAATGAATTGATTTATTGAGTTCAGTCAACGCGCTAATGAGTTAATGATTTGAGTCAATGAGTTAATTAATTGAGTCAATGAGTTGATGAATTGAGTCAGAGTTAATGAATTGAGTCAATGAGTTAATGAATTGAGTCAGAGTTAATGAATCGAGTCAATGAGTTAATGAATTGAGTCAGAGTTAATGAATTAAGTCAATGAGTTAACGGGATGAGTCAACGCGTTAATGAATTAATGAATTGAGTCAATTAGTTAATGAATTGAGTCAATGAGTTAATTAATTGAGGCAACGAGTTAATGAATTGATTTATTGAGTTCAGTCAACGCGTTAATGAGTTAATGATTTGAGTCAATGAGTTAATGAATTGAGTCAATGAGTTGATGAATTGAGTCAGAGTTAATGAATTGAGTCAATGACTTAATGAATTGAGTCAATGAGTTAATGAATTGAGTTAATGAGTTAATTGAGTCAGTGACTTAATGAATTGAGTCAATGAGTTAATTAATTGAGTCAACGCGTTAATGAATTGAGTCAATGAGTTAATTAATTGAGTCAGAATTTATGAGTTGATGAGTTACGAGGCGGTTGAAGTTTGCATCGTTGGAATGCAAACTTCATCAAAGAATTGAGTCAACGAGTTAATGAATTGAGTCAATGAGTTAATTAATTGAGTCAGTGAGTTATTGAGTTAATGAGTTGCGAGGCGGATGACGTTTGCATCGTTGAAATGCAACGAATTTATTTTTCGGTTTCTTTTTTTCATTATTATAAAAAATCATATTTTGCCGATTTAGGTTGTTGATCGCTCGGTAAGATGTCTCAAAAATGTTTGCGTGATGTTTGGTAAATCAAGTCTACCGAGGGAAATTTGAAAAATAGAGAAAAATTATTTTCGATGCCTTGCAACGATGCAAACTTCAACCTCGTACTCAGAGTGCTCGAAAGCTTCTCCGAAAATATCGTTATCATTGCGTCAAAAATTACGGCTATATGAAGGAAACCTCTTTATTTATATCGTCAAAAATGGAAGCGTTTTTCTCAAAGCTGTAATTTGCGTAAATATTAAATCGTGATTTTCAAAAAACATTTTGACGCGGTACGATCTAGTCTTAAGGTATTCCTTTCATGGAGGGCCGTATTTTGTGGGCCAAAAGCAGAGCTCTTCCGAATCATTGGTAAATTAAAGTGGCACTTAATAGAAACTAAGTTACAATTTATTATTATACCCGACGATTGACTGGAATAAATAATTTCGCGCAAATAAAGGAGATATTTAAACATTTTGACATTTTCTCGAAAAATGTTGCGGTCACGAAAATTCTTCTGCTAGTCACACTTTACAAGTTTTATCATTAATATTTTCTTCGAAGTGCCGTATAAATGAGACGATTTTTAGAGACGTAATTTTTCGCTAAAAATGCGGTAACTTGTCTTGAAATTGTATCGGGACACAGAGATGTATTTTTATTCAATTATGGACGAAAATCCGTATTTTTAAGAAATATTCTCGTTCGTGAAGGGAATACCTTAAGGCGGGACATCCATTTAGACGAGAAAAGATTAATAAATTTTTAAAAGTAAGAAATAAGTATTCTACATTTATCCAACTGTAGGTATACTTTAACAGTATATTGAAGTATACAAAACAATTTTTTAAAACTATTTATCATTTAAGTAGCGGGGCTGTGGCAGAATGTTACAGCAGGGTTGCCGCGGGAGTTGCTTATCGTCGTGCAGTTTAGTAGAACACTTTGATTTGCAAAAAAAATATAAACTTTTTCCAGTTAGAACATTTATAGATCCTATTTGACAGTAATTAAAATGAAGAACATGCAAATTCGAGAGAATGGTACGCATTTACAAAAAAAAACATCAACGTTTCACGTAAACTTTCTGTAAAATTAGGATTAAAAAAAGTAGTTTTATTTCTAATTTTTCAGCAACAATTCTCGTCAAGTAGATACTGTCAATATTTCTACCAAGTTTCAACCCAATTGGCTCAACAGTTTTTGAATAATCCTGCACGCCAATTTCGAAAATGCAGTTTAAGAAAAACGCGTTTAAAGTTTACGCCCGCTTCGAATCCGAGCGGTGAGGCACAGTTAACGGGCTGTAACGTTTGAAGTTTTTCGAATTTCGCTGTGAAAGGTTGGAATAATATTCCACATGTATAGTTCTATCGTTTAAAGAAAAAGAGCCACCAAATGTATATCCCGCCTTAAGGTAGCACGCGCTCTCGATTTCTATAGATTTTCTTCAAATTTCAACCTTCGAACCTTCGAAATTTAAAATTTCAACCAAACATTGTTCGTATCATTAACACTGTAGGGTCAGCATTGAAATTAAGACATACTAATTTTTCGTAACAAATATTTGTCCCCTATAACAAGAAGACGTATGGCAACACCGCATCGTTCCACGTATCCAATGACGTAAGTTTGCGCGGCACATCTAAAATAATACTGCAACACAAATTTTTACTTGGAAGTAATTTCTAATCGAACAAAGTTTTCAATTAGTTATGAATTAACCAACACTTTTGTTTGTTAATGAAGATAACATAAACGATATAAAATATTAATATTAATAACTCAAATATTTTCTTTATGATAAAAGTTTTCAGCTGTAGGAACACGATAATTATTTTTTTACTCGAAATATTGACCAATACTGTTCCGCGGCGTTGCCACGTGTGTTCTAATTATAGGAGACAAATATTCTTTACGGAGGATTATTCTATCTTTACCAAACGTTTTTAGCAACGAATAGTAAAGGAAATCCAAACTTTTTGCACGATTTTCTAACTAGTTTGCCATCTGACCATAATTCTTTTTTCAAAATTTATAAACACAATAGAATGGTACGAGGAATTATGTGACGTGACTTTCGGTCAATGCAGACCCTGCAGTGTTAAAAGTTGCAATTTCAACACCCATTATCTCCCAATCTAAATAGTCGATTGTTCTGAAATTTCACTCAACCATGTATAGTGATATGAACAATGTCTGGTTAAAATTTAAACAAAATCTATAGAAATCAAGAGCCCGCGCTCGTTCTACCGTAAGCATCTTCACCCGGATTTGACGAAAATGAGTTAGTTATCGAGCCATTCCAGTTCGAGCGTGCAGAGCGAATATTCCTCGTATAAATCTAACAGGAAAAAAATTATGCAGCCTCGATTTACGGCCCTCGAATTCGGCACGCACTTTTTTATCCTTCGACACAGCATTTCAGTTTCGGAGTTAAAAAAAAATGTTCATGTTCTCAATGCGTACTTAACGTATGTGTGCGCAAGAAAAATGCAATAAAAGAAAAGCGAGAGGGACAGCGCGATGGAAAGGCGCGAGTCCGAACTTACCACCAGGGTGCGAAGGCACAGAGTACTCGCCAGAGCGCGTGGATCGAGAGCGGCAACCAGATCCCACACCTTGATTTTCCTGCGAAAAAAAAATGGACACGTAAGCCACGAGGTCACTTATCGTTTTCGCGGAGGATCCTCTCGAAATCGTTCGACCGATCGATTTCGAATTAAGAATAACGAGATAATGTATATGCAGCTCACCCGTCGTACGCCCCGCTTACAATGTGTTTCCTGTCGAATCTAATACACCTAACGAGCTCCTCGTGTCCCTCGAGGACCCGCAAACACGCACCACACTCAATGTCCCACAATCTTATGGTATTATCGCTGCTTCCGCTAACCACCAAGCGATCTCTGTACTGCAAGCACGCTATTCCCCGCTTATGACCGTTCAACGTTCGAAGAAATTCACAGGTCGACGTGTTCCATACTTTGATAGTTCTGTCACCACTCGCCGACACTATATACTTTTCGTCGAAGTCCACGACGTTCACCGCCGCCCGATGACCGACCAGTACGCGCCGCAGGGCGATCTCCGTCTGCGACGTCATGTCCCAAACTGCTATCGAACGATCCTGCAACGGGCAAACATTTTTATCCCGTTTCGGCCGAATAACCAATGGAGGTGGCGCTGTACTTTATTCCCGTCTATTGCATGCTCGTTACGCATCATTGACTCGGAAGTTTCCTGACTTTTCCACGTTCTGCACATATCCCAAGAAAATTAGGGCCATACAAAGAACACTTTGTCTTCATCAAACATATTTCTCAATCCATCCTTCTGTTGAATAATTACATTGAACTGGATAACATCATTTCTTTTTAAATCATATATATATAAATGTTGGAGTGAAAAATAAAACTGAAATTCGAAAAATAATGTCCACGTCGTGAAGTGGAGAAAATACATTATGGGGCCTCCTCACATCAGAGGCTAAAAAAGGCTGTTTTCATGAATTTTCTTGAATGGCGTTGAAGTTTGCATCGTTGAGACGCAACGAGAATTCTTTCCAATCTCTTATTTTCTTTGTTATCCAAAATTATGCTTTACAAATTTGTCGTAGATCGCTGAATAAGCATCGCAAAAAATGTTTACGTGATTTTCGTAGGCCAAATGTGCCAAAGGGAAATTTGGGAAGTTAACATAAAATCGCTTTCGTTGCATTCCAACGGTGCAAACTTCTACGTCGTTATTTTTATAGGTTTATATTATAGATATTGATATAAAAGTTGTTACGTTTAAGGCCTTAGGCCGCAGTAACGGGTATAAAATCATGTGCGAATTTAACAATTTTTTTCGTATGAAAAAGTGATTCACTCAAAATTAATTACACATCTGTTCCAATTGGCGTGACAAATAACTTCAAAAACTTTCTCTCGATTTACTTCGAATTTAAAAGTTATGTTCTTAATTGCATTTCGCGGAGAAGTACGTACGGAATTTCTGATTAATCGAAAACTTTTCATTTTACGAGCAGTTTATGAGCAGTTATAACGAAAATTTTCACTGAAAATTCACTTCTTGAGTTCAAATACCTACAACTTTGGAATAAAACAATATTTTTTTAATTCCGTACGTACTTCTCTAGGGATACTAATGTAGATTGACGAGAATTTTTGTTTTTTGTTCTAGGTAAAAAATTGTGGATGCTAAATGTCACGCCGCGGAGCGCCTAAAAAAAGGTAAAAGAAAATATTAGCAGTCGGCCATTTTGTACATAAAAAAAACAGTTCTAACAGCTTGATATTCATACTAAATAGCTGTGTAATGAATTTTAGGAGCGAATAACTTTTTCATATTTATTTATCTGATTGCTGTAAAGTCAAATTGGTTCATTGTTAGTATTAATTGTTTTTTAGAAGAATGAAAAAAGTCAATTGCAAGTTACCATTAACAAAGAATAATCCAAATAAATGAATTGCAATGTGCAATTAATTGTTAATTGCAATTAAATGAATTGCCACATGCAATTAATGCTTAATTGCAATTACTTTCTTAGTCAAAAAAAAGGTCATTTTTGTGAATTTTTTTCAAGGAAAACTATTTGAAATTTCGGATTGGGGTTTTAATTATCTAAAAGTATATACATTCAAAAATGTGTTTAATTTTCTTTATTTAAAAATATCAAAAATATACAAGGATATTGTATGATCCTTGGAGCGTCGTAAAAAAATCGGTACCCAAAATTTCTCGAAAACCAATGAACCGATTGCCTTGAAGTTTTTTGTGGTTATTCCATACACCATTATCTAGTACTTGTCATAGGATTTTTCTTCCGTTACTTAGTATTTGTTTTATAGCCAAAATAATAACTAATTTTTGGCCCAAAAATCACTATTTATGTTCAAACGTCCGCCATTTCGTCATAAATCGATATTTTCAAAATCGGCTACGACAAGTACTAGATAATGGTGTATAGAATAACCACGAAAAACCTCAATGCAATCGGTTCGTTGGTTTTCGAGAAATTTTGGCAACCGATTTTTTTACGACGCTCCAACGACCATACAATATCCTTGTATATTTTTAATATTTTTAAATGAAGAAAATTAAATATAAACGAAATTTCAAATAGTGTTCCTTGAAAAAATTCACGAAAGTGACCTTTTTTTCCGGCTCCTAGGTGTACGTCTGCCCTTAACGCGAAACGCCGATGGTAACGCATACCTTGGAGCATGTGACCATCATGCCGTTGTTGAACCTCAGATGTAAGACAGCCTCGCAGTGATGTATGAGGGTATTGACCATTTCCCCGGTATTGGCGTCCCAAACTCGCACCGTGCTGTCCGAGGAGCCCGATATGATCGCTTTGTCGTCGTACTGAAGGCACAGCACCGAGCCCGTGTGCCCCGTGAGCACCTTCGTACACTGCAACGTGTGCCTGTCCCATATTTTGATCGTATTGTCCCTCAGACCGGACACTATCTTCTCGTCGTCGTATTGCAGACAATACACGCCCTTGGAATTTTCACTACGACAATTGATTCGCTGCAAATTGTGATGTCCCATTCGCCAATTGTTGTCTATGCTGTCAATGTCCTTCACGATCTTCGGGAACAACGTTCTGTAGAATGCGTGATTCGGGTGATTCTCACCCGGTCGCGGTTTGAACAAATACTGTATCCTGCGAATTCGACAAAAACGAACATTTTAACCGTCGCGACGTTTTTATTGGGGCAACAATGGAAATTTCCAGAGGAGGAGGGGGGGGGGGGGTGATACAGACCATCCTCGTCTCTCGGCGAGTCCACGCCAGACCGAATCCGTTCGTACTTTTCTCTCGATCAATTTCTTCCAGAGCATCCCCTCGCTTATTACTCTGTACCACTCTTTGCAGACCATTTCGGCGGCGCTCAACGAGTCCGCGTCCAAATACGAGAGAATACTTTCCGCCACGTGATCCAATCCTTTTTCTGAAAAATAAAAACGTCGATTGTGTTGGTGATTCTGTTCGGCAATCGTGAAAAAAAATACTCAGTTAAGGGGGAAGATTTAGGCGGGGATAAAATGCGCTGATTTTCATGATTTTTTTAAGAGGAAATATTTCTTCATCATTTTTGAGACTGGTTTGTGGCAACTGGAGTATGGTTTATTACTATTGGCTGATCCATGGTATTTTTTATTTTCCATTAATCTTTAAAAATGGCGGAGGTGGGACACGATCTTCTAAACTGCATTTTCAAAATTGGCGTCACGTATAGCTAAAAAATCTAGTCGACCGATTTTGAAGAAATTTGGTATGAATCTTTTTAGCCTTGTCTAAAACATGACCCCAAATGTTTTTGAACATTAAAAAAGTATTTTTTTTCTTGCAAAATGTAGCTTTTTTCCGAAAAATTCAATCTTTTTGTTTCAAAGCGTACCATTTCTTCGATTTTTAAGATTTGGCGCTTTTTCTCGGTTCATATTCTGCGTATGGGTGTTAAGGAGGTTGCTCAGCTATCGCGAAATAGTAAGAATTTGCTGATGTTTATTGAGGATATTCGCGAACAGGTGGTGAAGTTGATTAATTATTTTAGTTTAATCATCGAAGTTAGGCTCTTATACAGGGGCGGCATGGCAAAAGCTCCATGAGAACACTAATACGACTGTCGCGACGTAATAAAAATCGTAGGAATTGAATGCGAATAGGAGGGATTCTCCATCAATTCAGCCACTTTTTTCGACCATCTCAGATCTGCCCCATAATTGGTCATATCAAAGTATTACTAAAAGGCATTCTATGTGATTTTTTTCAGATTTTTGATTCAACATTTTAGAAATTGCCTTTTTTTCCAAATGCATATATCTCGGAAACGAGCAGTAACTGAAAAAAAATGTCTGTACATAAAAATTATAATTTTGTGTTAGCTTTCGAGCGGACGACTTGAAATAATTTTTACGTTCCGGTAACGCTGATTTTTTATCAAAAAAAGGGGGAAATTGTTTTTTTTATTAAAATACGGCCGTTTTTTTTGGCTGAAAAAATTACACACTCTTCCAGTATGTCTGACGATATCGCAAGAAAATCGCCAGAGTGGCACGGCTCGAGGTTCTAGGGTAAAAATAAATAAACTCTCGGCATTTTAGAAAAAGCCGTTTTTTCCACGTTAACATATCTCAGAAACATGAAGTTACTGAAGAAACATGTCTGCACATAAAAGTTGTAGTTTTGTGTTAGCTTTCGAGCGGAATATTTGAAATAATTTTTACGTTCCGGCAACGCTGATTTTTTTACCAAAAAGCGGGAAATGATTTTTTTAAATTAAAAAACAGCCGTTTTTTGGCTGAAAAAATTACAGTCTTCCAGTATGTCTGACGATATCGCAAAAAAATCGCAAGAGTGGCACGAAACGAAGTTCCGGTATAAAAAAATTAATGTGTGGTTTCATTTTTTTTTACCCTAGAACCTCGATCCTCTCTGGCGATTTAACCAATCATGGGGCAGATCCAGGATGGTCGAAAAAAAGTGACTGAATTGACGGAGAATCCCTCATGGGCGGAAAAAATCTTCAGGTTTTAATGAATAATTTCAACGAAGAGTACAGCGTTTTGTCTGTCTCGTTATCGAGATATTCGTGAGATAAAACAGGAAATTTCAGCTGATTCGCTTAAAATGATAAAGCACGTGGCAACGCTACGGCACGTGGCAACGCTGCTGTCAAGTCGGCCATTTTGAATAGGCGCCAAAATTCGAAACGCTCAAACTATTGTTTCCTTGCTGTAAATTTCTTAGCGCGGTTTCGTAAAGACTATTTAAATATTTTGAATCATTCTTTACAGAAGCTGCGTGCACGTGTTTCGACATAACCTTCAAACCAATTACGCGTCGTTCTTCGACTGCGCATTAATTTTCCGGCTCAACTACTTTTTGTCCGCCGTTTTCCAGGTTGCCCTTGATCCAACCGCCGTTTTCGGTTTGCATTTTTTCCCTTCCGTCTTCTCATTATCGCCGAACAAAAAAAACGGAATTCACGAGTTCGAGTCGGAGTAGGGGAAAGTGCTCGAGCGAGAAACTGGGGAAGCGTGCTTATTGCGGGCGTGCTTATTGAGAGGTCGGACTGTATTGAAGAATTATGTTGAACTGGATAACATAATTCTTTTAAGACCAAATATATGGAAATTCGATAAAATGGATATTTAGTTTTTTAACTGAAACTCGAAACATAATTTAAACATTATAAAGTAAAAAAATACATTTAAACCTAATACAGAACCTGTTCTTCATTATAAACAAAAGTTTGTACGCCGGTGAAAATAAACAAAAAATAAATACAATTACTTATCTATAATGATAATGATGTGGTTGTTCATCGACAGGTCGAATACAAATGTTTTTTTTTCTTGCGTTACTTATAATTTACTTTAATTTACAAATGTAGCTTGCAGTAAATTAGTTTTCAGCTTTTCAAATCCTCAATGTTTGACACTGACATAACTTTCTTTTGTGTATAATGAGGAATAATATAAATATTAAAGATATACAAAAATATGTATTTTTATACTGCTCAGTTTTTTTGTCAAGTCGATTTCATTTTTCGTATCGCTTTCAAAAAGTAAATTGTGAGAAAATTCCAGAAAATTTCCAAAATTCCCTGATTATTCCGGGAGCAACAAAATTCCCTAAGTTTTCCCTGTTTTCCATATGCGTAACAACCCTGTAAGAGGAATAATTACGTTAGGACTTCTGCGTCTTTGGGCAGCATGCAATCCTCATAATAATGATAACGATCATAAGGGGGGCGTCCATAAATTACGTAACGCAAAATTTCCCAATTTTGACCCCCCCACGTAGCAGAACCGTAACGCCTGGCCTGACCCCCCCCCCCCCTATTCCGTTACGTAACGGGTGCTTTGTTGTCAATAACTGCGTTTTTTTGCAAAGGAAGAACTAATAATGAAAGGATCGGGTTTATACTCATTTTATGAAGTTCATATTCATTTCGATGTATACAAATTTTTATGATTAAAAAAAAATTAATCCTGATGTGGCGACGAAAAAAATTCTCTTCCTTGTCCCATCGATATCTTTATGAAAGGTTTTATGATCTTTATGATCTATAAATAAAAAGTCAACAATTTATCGATATCTACACAAATGTAGCTATCGTTATGCGTTGCCGTTTTTTTTTTTTTACTAAATGCCGACAGTTTGGACATTTTTTTCTATCTTCAAGGCCCTTTTTTGTACTCGAGCAATCTTTAAAAATAGTAATGTTCAAAATTTAAAAAATCGGCTACGTACAACCAGTCACTGCGATGAAAAAATGTTTTTAAAAAATTGAAAATCGGTTGATAAGTTTTTGAGTATTCACTGAGACAAGGTCAATAAAGTAGTTTTTCATCTTCATTATATTTCTCAAAATAATAAGAGCTTGCACTTCATCTATTCTGAACGATGAGTTTTTAATTTAAAAACTTGAACATGCAGAAATGTTGCTATTTCTGATACTTCTAAAATCGTGACGTAACGCAAACCTCGACCCCCCCCCCCCCCCCCCCCCCCGTACGTATACCGTAACGCCAGGCCAAATCCGCCCCCCCCCTCCAATTGCGTTACGTAATTTATGAACGCCCCCTAATAGTAATCATTATTTGTCAATTATGTATGTACGTGTACGCTTGTAAATAACAATAATAATGGCAACGATAATGTCGACAACAATTATAACAATAATGAATGTCTCACAAAAAAAAGCTTTCACATAAATTTTCATGAAGTTCGCATTGTTGGAATGCAACGGAAAATTCTTTTTTATCTTGCACATTCAGGTTGTAGATCGCTAACAAAGATCAGAAGGCAACATTTGAGTTACAGTTGAACCTCGAATTAACGAATCTCTAAGGAAGTTCGTTATATCGAGTTTTCGTTATATTGAGGTTTCGTTATATCGAGATCATGTTCCTTAAAATGGTCTTTAAAAAACAAATATTAGTACCATGAGTCTAGAGATATTTTTTAAAGAAAGAAAGGTTTCAATTAGAGCATTTTTTACAAGCAATTAACAATTAGAGCATAATGTATATAAATATGTCGGTGTATCAAGGTTTCGGGTGTCTATCGGAAGGGAATGAAAAAAACTACGATGCTGAAGTTTGCAACGTTGGACTGCAACGAATTTAATTTATTTCGGCAGATTTCGCCTACAAAAATCCATCAACCATTTTTTAACATATTTATTTTTCGATCTACATAAAAATCTATCAAAAAAGATCGCCTATAATAATAAAAATGTGGAAAATAAAATGTAAAACGGAACTTTCGTTGCGTTCCAACGATGCAAACTTCAGCACCATAAAAAACTTCGTTATGTCGAGGTTCGATAAGTTCAAGCGATAAAAAACACTGCAAACGTCAACATGAATTTTTTTTGTTCTTCCGAGTAGCGACCAAGCGGCAATCGATATGCGACGGTTTTCAAACACGGAGGAACGGAAGTTATGAACTTACTTGGCAAGAGCGATATGAAGTCTCTCTGCAGCATGGGTTTTAGGAAAGTATTGATGTGACCGTGCTGGTAGTGACACATACGAGCCAGTAGCTGCTCGACGAAGTGTACTTGTTCGGGTTCGCTCCATCTTTCGAAATACTTCATGCATGCATCGCGTTCCTGGCTGTACTGGGCTGTGTGAGCGGTGGATGTCAGTTCCTTCTTACGCGTTGCATCGTACAATATCGTCATGGGATACTGTAACAGAGACGACGACCATGTCTCGTTACTTACGAGGGAATTTTTACATTTTTCTTCTTCGTGCCGTAATTTTAGGCACTTTCCACTTTTTTTGCGTGTTTATTTTGTGTGTTCTAATTATCGAAACCTATTTATTGTTATTTGAATGAAAAACGAAGTATAAAGGAAATCGCGTAATTTTTTGTTGGAGCGTTGTCTTGAAGACAGCTACTTATATGTGCGTGTGTGTGTGTAAAATTTCATTGATAAAAAAAATGTTATCAATGGAAAAGAATTAATTTTTGTTGCTTGTCAACAATGCATATATGAGAAAATCGTGTGTCTATATATATATTATATACACACGATTTTTACATATGCATTGTTGACAAGCAACGAAAATTAGTCCTTTTCCATTGATAACATTTTTTTGATCGATTTCGGCGATGAGAAGTGTTCGGACGTTTTTACATATTTTTATTACAGGTTTAGCACAAATTGCAAAAAAAGGGTTTCGAATAATAATAAAAATGACTAAACAAGAAGAAAATCGTTGCGTCCCAACGATGCAAACTTCAACGTCGTTGAAGATAGGATTTCAATAGTGCTGAAGTTTCCATTGATGGAAGCAACGAAAATTCCTCTTGTTTTATTAATTTTTTAAAATTTTCATCGTAAGTTTGAATCTTTTTTTGCTCTTGTTGAGTACAAATTTTTAATAAAGATTCTCGAAAAAATGTTTCGATTGGGGCGAATCCTAAATATGCTAAAAAAATACGATAATATGAAAAAAAATATATTTTCGATGCATTCAAATGATGCAAACTTCAATATCAATATTTTTTTTGTTTTTTGTTTTTTTTTTCATTTTGATTCTGTTTTACGATTGGTTCTCCGGTAAGTGTTTATCAAAACTGACCCCACGATAGTTTGAACTACTTTGGTCCTATTTAAGGGCTCACACCGAATTGACACTTTTGAGAATTCCCTTTTTGGTTTTCGACGGATTGTCAAAATATAACACTGCAAAAATATTCTTTAAAAATTTCAAGAAGGTTCGTTCACAGCGAACTTACAGGGCGAATTTTGGACGAGATTTTCTCAAAATGACTTGTTCAAAATCGGTGCAGCGAAAATCACTGCACCGATCGACTTCAAATTTTACAAGCTTCTTTTACAAATACAAAAGCAACGCTTGAACGGAGGATTTTTTTTGTTTTCGATGCATAGGTTTCTTTTATCAACTAAATAGAATGTTTTGCTCAACGAAAATCGATACTTTCACTTTACGATCTTGAAGTTCGCATTGTTGGAGAGGAACGAAAAATAATTCTATTTCGCTGATAAGTTTCGTTTTGGCCGATTTAGGCTATGAAAAAGATTCGAACGTTTTTAGGTTTTTTTATTACAGATTTACTACCGCATGTTGCAAAGAAAAAGTTTTAGAATAATGAAATTGAAGAAATAACAACAAAAATCATTGCATTCCAACTATGCATACTTCAGCATCGTTTCAGATTGGACTGCAGCCATTTTTCACAAATCAATATTTGATTGAATACTTCGTTCAAGCACTAGCTGATTTGGATAAGGATCCGAACCCCCCCCCCCCTCCCCCCCCATCGAGCTGAAATGTTGCACAAACCTTCCTTTTGATATTTTAAGGCAACCCCTAAAGGAATTTTTGGCCACTCGCAATAGTTTTCGAGATATTGAATTTTGAAAGTATTTTTTTATTGCGCGCTGACTATATCTATATCTGCTACGTCTCCGTCCATACCTATATATGTTATCGCGCTCTCCGTTTTGTCAAAACAAAAATACCCAAACAAACCTAACCCTAAACAAACACAAACAAACCCAAAAACTATATGGTATTGAAGTTTTTCATCGTTGGACTGCAACGAAAATATATTTTTTTCATAAAGCCGATTTTGTTTGCACATTTGGACTACGAAAATTACTGAAACCGATTTTAAATTACTTTAAATTACTGTTACTTTTAAATTACTTTAAAATTTTTAATCACTGAAAAAGATTTTAAATAATAATAGAAATAAAGAAATGGAGATCGATCATGAAGAATTTTCGTTGCATTCCAACGATGCAATCTTCAACAATCTTCTCAAAAGAGTTCTGGTCTAACAAACATCTTAAATAATTATAAATTGTTGGTATAAACAAAATATCGATACAGAAGTGATATGCTGGGGTATAACTGAGAGGTTTGGGTCGTGATAAGATGTTAAACGATTACTAGAACTCCCTCACACAAAATCCAAAAGAGTTCTGGTCTTTCAAACATCTTCAATAATTATAAATGATTGGCATAAACAAAATATCGATACTGAAGTGATATGCTGGGGTATAGCTAAGAGGTTTGAGTCGTGATAAGATGTTAAACGGTCACTAGAACTCCCTCCCACAAAATTCAAAAGAGTTCTGGTCTTTCAAACATCTTCAATAATTATAAATTTTTGGTATAAACAAAATATCGATACAGAAGTGATATGCTGGGGTATCACTTCTGTATCTTCAACGTCATAAAAACTATTGCGCGTCGACAAAAATCCCTGTAGGGATTGTCTTAGAATATTTAAAGGAAGGTCGGTGCAAAATTTCAGCTCCCTCGGGGGGGGGGGGGGGGGGGGGGGGGGGGGTTCAGGATCTTACCCGATGATTTCATGCCAAAACTAAATGCGTTTGATTTATTTTATTTCGAATTATTGTTTCCGACCGGCAGTGTTGACCGCGAAGAACATTTTCCAAACAGCAATCTGCACAAACCATTGCATCTACCACATTTATAAATATGTATTCAATACCAAAAATAGTAAAAGGCCCATGGTGTTGAAGTTTGCATCGTTGGAACGCAAACGAAAGTTACTTCTTTTACATTGCCGAAGCAGTTTTTTGAAGATTTTGGCTACAAAAATCAAACATTTTTGGTATGCTGACTAAAAATCTAGGAAATGCATTGACGAGAAAATGTTTTCGATAATAATGAAAATAAAAGAAGAAAAAAGAATATTCGTTGCAGTTTCACCATGCAAACTTCAACACCGTAAAGACACTTAAAACAACCCGCTTGAACAAAAAAAAAGAATATCACAAAAATTCCTTTTTTTTCGCCCACTAGCCAGATGTGACCGATAAAAAAAAATACCCTATTCCCTGTTTTCAAAATGTTTCTGATTTTCACTGCGTCGCAACGAAGTGAGCGATAAAAAAAATAGCCACTTTTATCGTTAGTTCGTTTATAGCCTGTAGTTAAAAACGAGTGGATCGGTCTCGCGTTACGAAATCACTAGCACTCTCCAGCCTGTACCGTAGCTATGCACCAATAATAAAAAAAAACAGTCGCATTAAGTTCCGCACTGATAGAAAGGCATGTCACGGGTCACTTTCAAAAATACAATTGAAAATACATCGATTGGAAAACGTGAGAAAACAATAGAAAAACAAAGCGAAAAAATGAGCGAACATTGCTTGTTGAGGAGTATCGAGAGATGCCCATTTCTTCGTATGAGGTGGAGACGAAAGAGGCTCGTCGATGAGAGATACGAGTGTAGCCCGATGCTCTTACAGCTCTCCTATCTAACGGTATCAACAACACTACGCCAACTCGTACTTTTCACTCCTACTCGGCTACACCGCTCCCTGTATCTTCCCGCCAGTCATCTCGCAGACACAATAATCATAATAGCCGCAACAACAACAACAACCACAACAATAATAATAATACCGAAACGATGGTACGGATCTACAAAAGGAGTCACTGACTCGTTACGAGATTTAGTGAATATTCGCGCGGTGTAGGCGCGATTCTAGAAAGCGTGAAGGTGCTTTAGGATATGGTAGGAGTCTTTGTTCAAAGTGATTTTGCGGTCGCCGCCGTGATTGTCTCCGGGCATGAATATCGCCGTCGTTCAATTTCTGCGCGTGAGGTCATGTTACTGAAGTTTGCATCGTTGGAACGCAACGAATATCTTTTTAATATTTTATTTTTTATGTATTTGTTATTATTGAAAATCTTTTTTTATAGATGTATATTTTAGACTGGTAAATAAATAGCTTGATAAATGGTTGAAGGATTTTTGAAGGCATAATATGCCAAAAGAAATTAAGGAGTGAGATGCAGTCGGAGGCGTGAAAAAACGAGCATTTTCAATAATTTTTTTTTTATAGCAATCAAGTTTGTTTTACAAAAGTGGTTACACAGACTTTTTATGTTATATTTCAACTTGACTTGTACAAATTTGCAAAGAAAAATATTAATTATTTATAAAAAATATCGCCATCTTTGTCGGAGCTCTTTCGGCATGTAGTGCTTTGCGGTGACCACTATAATTCAAAAACCACTCGATGGCTATTGATAAAATTTGGTGTGCTTATTGATAGCATTAAAAACTAGTCCTTAATCGGAGGATTTTCATTTTTGTTGAAAATGTATATTTTTTTTTAAACAATAAACGAGCAATTTTTTGGTCGAAAATCGAAAGTTTTCTGTTGGAAGCCGCCATTTTGTTAATTTGAAAAAAAGAAAAGCTTCAATCAAGGACTAGTTTTTAACGCTATCAATAAGCACACCAAATGTCATCAAAATCCATCGAGTGGTTTTTTAATTATAATGGTCACCGCAAAGCACTACATGCCGAAGGGGGTCCGACAAAGATGGCGATATTGTTATAAATAATCAATATTTTTCTTTGAAAATTTCCGCAAGTCAAGTTGAAATATAACATAAAAAGTCTGTGTAACCACTTTTGTAAAACAAACTTAGGTGCTGTAAAAAAAAATTATTGAACATGCTTGTTTTTTCACACTTCTGACTGCATCTCACTCCTTAAAGGAATTCAGAAATATTCATTTTCATTGCATGCCAACGATGCAAATTTCAACCTCATCGTGAGGTCGCGTTTCACCCATTCGGGGGTCTTCTCACTTTAGACGCTAAAAAAGGTTATTTTCGTGAATTTTTTTGATAGGTTTATATTATAGATATTGATATAAACGTTGTTACACTTAATAAATACACTTTCGAAATGCGTAAATTTTTTTTTTTTTTATTTATGTAACCCAAACAACTTTAAACGCGGTTTTCTCGAAACAACGTTTTTCGAAGGCTTGTTAATGAAATCTTCGAAACTACTGAACCGATCCTTATGAATTTTCAACCACATATTCTTTAAAACTATAGCTATAACGCGTATCAACGATTTTTTTGAATTTTCATATTTACTAATTTGTTTCGCCAAAAAAACGGTGAAAAAGCGCTTTCTTTTGTTTTTTTTCACAGAAAACCGTATAGCCATAAGCATACTGAATCTAAAACCGTTTGTTTTTTTTTGTTTCGGACGATCCATCTCCGAGATTTCATCAACAGCGCAGACCTACAATTTTTTTAGGATACTTTTTGTAACTACCATTGTCGTCTATAAATATAGACTTAAATAAATGAATATTTTTTTTGTATTTCAAAAGTGTATTTTTTAAGCGTAACAACTTTTATATCAATACCTATAATATAAACTTATCAAAAAAATGCATGAGAATAGCCTTCTTCAGTGTCCAAAGTGAGAAGACGTTGAAGGATATTGCATTTTTTTTCATTTAGACGTAGACGCGTTCTATTGAAGCTGACTTTGAAGTTTTCATATACGTCTCGCTGTATCAGTTCCGAGGGAAAGGAAATATGAAAATGTCAATATCGCAGTCGCTTGGAATCTTTGTGAAACATACGATCGTCCACTGCACTGCCCTTTTTTCCTTTGCAGTTTTTACCCAATATTATTGTTTTGCGAAACAATGTGTCAGTTGTATGTAAAAAATAATGTCGAACTTTGCATCGTTGTAACGCAACCGACATTTATTCTTTATGACGTTGATTGAAGGCAACACATTTATTTCTCCCTCAAATTTCCTTTCGTAAGACTTGAGCTACCAAAAATCGCGCAAACGTTTTTTAGAAGTCTTATTCAGCGATCTCCATATGTAAAATATATTAAATATGTACTATTACATAAGTAATATTACATATGTAAAATATGATTTTTTATAATAATGAAAATGAGAAATCGAAAAAAAAATTATTTCAATTTGTGTGAATACAACGTGTATGAATACAATGAATACAACGAAAAATATGAGGTTGAAGTTTGCATAGTTGGAATGCAACAAAAATTCTTTTCAATGTTCAATGTTCGTTAGCATTAGAAATCATGGTTTGCGCGATTTTCGTTAGCTCAAATTTGTCGAAGAAAATTTGAGAAGTTGAAAAAGAAAAATCATTTCGTTGCATTCCAACGATGCAAATTTCAACGTCATCGAAAAATCTTCTTTATTTCTTTTATTTCTTTATTCTTATCATTATGTAGAATCTTAATTTTGAAATACAACAAAAAATCTTCTTGATTTTGTTTCATTTCTTTATTTTTATCATTGTGTAGAATCTTTTTTGCAGTGTTTGGTTATAAATTTTCAATAAGGGCTCTAAAAAATGTTTCCGTGATTTTCGTAGCCTCAATGTGCGAAAAATATACGACAATATGAAAAAAAAAGTATATTTTTGTTGCCTTCCGACGATCCAAACTTCAATACCATACTTCAACCCCCAATACCATACTTCAACCCCCAATTATTTTCAATTGATGAAATTCGATTATGGCCGATTCAGGCTATAAAAATCACACGCACATTTTTATGTACCCTCGTTAGAGAGTCACCGCCTCAGTTTGAAACAAAAAAAGAAAAACGATTTTGGGTGATAATAAAAATATAGAGATTTCAAAATATTTGCTTTTAAACGATGCAAACTTCAACGTCATTCTCAAAATCTATTCGTCCGAGTCACGTCAAACTCGGACTGACCATACTTTATAACATTTTCTATGGTATGACCGTACATCTTTGCAATTTATTCAGCCACTTTTTAATAACAAGAGATTAAAGTTGTGTGTCGATCTTTATGTCGAACTTTTTTTCGTACAGATTGTCATTTCCGTTATTTTGAAAATTTCAAAAAGGTGTCAGGTCATAAGAACGTCTTATTAATATACTAAAAATACGTTTTTTATTATTTATTTCGGATGGCTCTAATTGTCAGATCCATCAACAGCGATTGGCCATGCAGCCACTGCGGCGCTTTGTTTAAATGATAATAGCGTCATTGTTCATCAAGATTCCCTAGTTAAAAAAAATCTCGAGCCTGACAAGACTATAAAACGACTATCAGTCGTTTGTAAATTCTCAAATTTGCCATTCCGATACTTTCATCACAAAAAAATATTGAAAATCGAGCAGTTTTTTTTCGCTCAAAGAAATACTTTTAATTGATAATTTGATGCTTGGTCGATATATGCCACTTCCAACTATAACGTTAAATTTTGCATAGTTGGAATGCAACACAAAATTCATTTTTTCCGATCGCTTATTTTTTTTTTGCGCCGATTTATACTCGCGAGGAACATCCCTACAGGTGACAGCCTTCGATATCGGCGGGAAGACGGGTTCAAGGGGTGAAACCACCCCTCAAAAAAGGCATCTCTAGGGGTAATATAGCAGTTTCACACACAAGGAGTCCATCGATTTTAATTAAACAAAAACGAAAATTCTTCTAATCCACTATCGTGACATTGCAAACAAAATTAAGGTATATTACCCCTAGAGATGCCTTTTTCGAGGGGTGGTTCCACCCCTTAAAACCGTTTTTCCGCCGATAAAAAAAATACGTATCGCTTACTTTTCGGTGCTTTATAACATATCCAAATTACAAGAAAATCGAAGGGTTTCCTGAGTGATGTTCCTTGTCAGAAAAATCACTCAAACGTGTTCACGCATTTTTTATTAAAGATTTATGACCTCAAATTGCAGAAAAAAGACTTTGAATAATGATTAAAACGAAGGGAAAAAAATTAAGAAAAAAAAAATCGTTCGAACCAAACTTCTTCAACGTCACAACTAATTTGACATTACTTCCGGCATACGTATTTGAGATTTTCCAAATTACGGCAACATTTACCTGGGATTGTATCGTATATACGTTCTTAAATCTCCATTTGTATGTAGAATCTCAGACTGATTACATCGAACCGGGGACTTTTGGCAACGTCAACAATGTTGGCAAACAATTTGTGGCCAGTCGGAATCTAATGTGTCCACGTACGTATTTACCGCTAAGCCAACCGTCTCGAGAGAGAAAGAGAGAGAGATCGAGCGTGTTTCTCTCGTGAACGCCTCGTCGCTGGCGATCATTACAAGAAACAAACGGTATTCGTTACCGCGGGCGCAACTTATATACCGGAAGTCGATAAGCCGCGCTCGCCTATCGACCGGAAAGACAAAAGGGATGTACTCGATTTGGCAGTACTTTTCCCCTTTATTTCGCGAGTCTCTCAGCATACAACGGAATGTGGTATCCTCATTTATGGGAGAATAAAAACGAATTTTCGAGAGAGAAAAACATGTCGATTTCGGAGTTAAAATTAAAGACTGCCAAATATTGCGAGTCATTTTAAGGGAGGACGGCACTGTGAATTTTTTTTGGAAACACTAAAAAAATCCTTCGAACCTTCGAAAATATGACGTATATTCGTTTACAGCTAAATAAACAGTTTCAAAGTGGTTTTCGCGCCATTTTCGAGGAGAGTCTCCGAGCGCTGGAGGGGATATGCGGGTTTGAAAATTTCAAAAAATCCATTTATTTTTAAATGTTATTTAATTTCAGACAAAGCTATCATCAGTTATCCTGACCACCATGAGGACACTTTTTTCAAGGGGTCTTCGGAAACCATAAATCAATAAACCGGAAATGTCAGAAATACGATTCTTTTTATCACACCGATTTATAGTCTAGAGTTTAACTTAAATTTGCAACAACGATTTCGCAATCGTTCCAAAGATTATTCAATATATTTTTCGATAGACTTTAGTTCTAGGTCTCCAAAGAGGATCTTGAGGACATGGGTCACGCGTCCGGTCGGTAAAAATCCTAGTGCCAAGTTCTCTTTCAAACGAATTACATTCCGGGCAAGCGAAGAGAAAGACGTTGTTCGTCGTTCAACGGAGCGGAAGGTGCCTCTTTTCTTTTTTCCAAAAAAATCAACCATTTAGGAGAACACTGGGAATCTGAAAATCAGCTATCTCTCTCGCACTCGTGGCCGCTCGGTCGGTGTGACACTTGGACTTAAGGAGGTACGATCATTACTACGAATCCAACTTTCGGATTTGAAATTTTTATATAATTTAGACGAATACTTTTTGCGCCTATTGCCAACATTTGAGCTATTTTGACCGTTTAGTTTTTTCGCAATAAAACTGCAAAGTCGAGCACTTTGAGTTATCGCAGCACGTCGTTTTATGGAGACGGTCAACCGGAAGTGCGGTGATCGTGGTTTTTCTGCTCACGTATCCAACTAAACCCCTTGGAAAACTGACATTCGATAGATTAGATATAATAGATATTGTAAAAAAATAAGAAAATGAATCTTCACCGTGTAGTTAAAGCACTGCATTACAAGTTTCAATTTCCGGTTGAAAATGGTCAGAACGACGAAATAGCACCCACAGACTTAGTAACGTCGCGAGTGACAGCTGAAGCGTTTGGCGAACATAACCCAGCTTTGTTTTGAAATTAATTTGAATAGAAGCCGCCACAAAATATGCAAACAACGATTTATGGAGTTTTATCATTTATCACGTATCAATAATATGTATAATTATATTTTGCCTATCGTGTTAATTCCGCTGAGGTAATTCAAGCCTATTTTAATAGGCTTGAATATTATTACGTTAATATACTTACAAAGATTACTACCGAATCGTTGACAATCTAATTTTTCAGTTTTTATTTGTTCACGTGCAATAAATCCATCATTTACCACAACATTTGGCACCCCATAATCGATAATACGAATAATCAATGTAAGTAAACATCAATCGCAGCAGCTGTGGGTAAAATAAATGTAGACTCTTTTTTGACCCCGTGGAAGCGATCGTACCTCCTTAATGGAAGTTTTTCGTGACTTTAATGTGACAAAAAATTGCATCTAGAAGAAAAAAACAATTCGTTGCATTCCAACGATGCAGACTTCAATATCGTAGAATGTTGACCGATTGCAAAATCGATTAACTATTAGACCATAGGATTATTTAATCGAGAACTCATTTATTCGAGAACATATATTCAGATACATAGTCTGTAGTTTGAGTCACACAAATACAGATTCAAACAATCTACAACATTCATATCTCCGATATAGAAAAAAGCGAATATCTAATATTCGTAATACCGTGTACAGCAAAAAGCCATAGATCGAGACCACGAACTTCGAATGTGTAGACCTCAGAAAGGCAAATGATCGATGATCCGAAATGACGAATACCTAAATGGCAAACATGGCATGGCTGCCCGACCCGACTCACCACCAGCGTCATCTGCCAACTTCACTCTGAAGCGCAAGTAACGTACTTCTCGATCCATTGTTCCATCGTTTTCGCTGTCCGGACCGTTCGCCTTTTTGACCCCTCGCCATTTTAACTGATCGACTTTTTAGCCCCTCGCTTTTATGAATTCGAAATCGAAATTGTAAACTGTCGTAATATTTACAATTCGATGATTTATCGTCTCGAATTGTTTGGTGATATATAAGACGAGACGATACTATATCTCTCGTTATTTTGTTAAATCCGATATTTTGTTTTCGCTATAAATCAACTTCAAGATTTTTGTATTCACAATTTCGGTTAACTATTTTACACGCTATCATAAGATCGATCTATCTATATTGGAACGTTCGTCATTACTGAATTCGACATTTCGGTCCTTCTGAATATTGATCGTTCGAATTTCCGATCCCCACCCAACCTGGTCATTATGGGGGCGTCCATAAATTACGTAACGCAAAATTTCCCAATTGTTGACTCGCCCCACGTAACAGAACCGTAACGCCTGCCCTGAACCGCCCCCCCCCCCCCTATTCCGTTACGTAACAGGTACTTTGTCGTCAATAATTGCGTTTTTTTCCGAAAGAAATAACTATGGAAGGATCGGGTTTATATTCATTTTATGAAGTATATATTCATGTAGTTTTATATAAATTTTTATGAATTAAAAAAACAATTAACCCTGATTTGGCGATAAAAAAAATTCTCTTCATTGTCCCATCAATATCGTTATGAAAGGTTATCTGTAAATGAAAAGTCAACAATTTATCGATATCTATACCAATGTAGCTATCGTTATGCGTAGTCGTTTTTTTATTTTGGTTTTTTTTTACAAAATGTGGACAGTTTGGACACTTTTTGTTTATATCTTGAAGGCCCTTTTTTGTACTCGAGCAATCTTTGAAAATAGTAATGATCAAAATTCAAAAAATCGGCTACGTAAAACCTTAGTCACTGCGATTACAAAAATGTTTTTAAAAAATTGAAAATCGGTTGATAAGTTTTTGAGTATTTACTGAGACAGGGTCGAAAAAAGTATTTTCGAGAACATCGCGATCAAAGTTTCCGTTTTTCTTGATATAAAGTTATGTTTTTTCCTAGAATATTGATACTTGTATTAAAGTATGAAGTCGCGGGCGATATGACGGTTTTTCATCTTCATTATATTTCTCAAAATAATAAGAGTTTGCACTTCATCTATTCTGAACGATGAGTTTAAAATGTTTAAACTTGAACATGCAGAAATTTTGCTATTTCTGACAGTTCTAAAAATCGTGACGTGACGCAAACCTTGACCCCCCCCCCCCCCCCCCCCCCCGTACGTAGACCGTAACGCCAGGCCGAAACCCCCCAATTGCGTTACGTAGTTTATAGACGCCCCCTATGATATAACGGTTTACGACGTTGCCAATTTGTTTTGCGTTAATAGAGCGAGCAAAAGTTACAGAAAATATTTATACGAAGTAATGAAAACAATATAATCATCGAATGTGCGAAAATGCATATTTTTGAAAGTAGAAGTGGCAAAAATATTTCGAAAAGGTACACTTAATATATGGTGCTGAAGTTTGCATCATTGGAACGCAACGAAAGTTCCGTTTTGCATTTTATTTTCCACACTTTTATTATTATAGGCGATCTTTCTTGATAGATTTTTATGTAGATCGCAAAGTAAATATCTTAAAAAATGGGTGATGGATTTTTGTAGGCGAAATCTGCCAAAATAAATTAAATTTGTTGCAGTCCAACGATGCAAACTTCAGCATTTTCTTAATATGACGATTTGAAAGCTAACAGTTGGTAACAATCATTCGGCTCCGACCATAAGCATAGGACGCTCCCCTCGCGCTTCACCCCCGACGGCTAAACCCCATAAAAACCTTTAAAAAAAGTAAAATCTCGACCTAGTCAACCCAATGAGAGTATTCATCACAAAAAAATACTAAAAACTCGATCCCCAAATTTACGCAGGCCCGTTAGGTTTCCGATGTTTTGCCGCGTAAACGTGAATTTCGGGCGGCCATCTTGATTAGTTGAGACCCCGCCGCCAGAGCTGGTCTCCTAGACGTAACAGGATACCCGTGTGTATATAGATTACGGTGTATACGGAGGTTTTTTTTTAAATGCATCCCCGCGAGAGAGAGAGAGAGAGAGAGAGAGAGAGAGAGAGAGAGAGAGAGAGAGAGAGAGAGAGAGAGAGAGAGAGAGAGAGAGAGAGAGAGAGAGAGAGAGGAGGGCCCCGAGGGGAAAGGCTGCGCACACGAGAAGAAGACCGAGCAGCTTAATGCATTGATTATTATACGCGTCTGTGGAGGTGCACGGATCGAGCGTATCATCCTCCGCAACGTGCTATACCGCAACTCTTCCATCGAATTTATAATTCGTCAAGAGCAATGGCCCTTCGTCCCGGGAACGAGTCTCATTTCCGCACCAACGTTTTTGTCCCCTCGGAAGCTTTCTTTCGCTCGTTATTGTTGTCTTCGCGACGATGCACCCACGCTCCTCGCTTTGATTGGCCACGATTTCGATGAGTCACTCGGGCCTCGGTGCGCCGTAACGGCGCTCGGCTTTCAACGAACCAATCAGACCCCAAATAATAGGCAAGAGGGTGCCGCACGTGACGCGTTGAAAGCAAGAATTTTCGTTACTTGATTCCAAAGGGTGTCTCAAAATGATCTGACATTTTTGTTTATTAACCCTTTCAGACATGCATTTTTCGTCTGCACCGATTTTGATGAAAATTGGTACTGGGGGGTTTTCGGGGTCGCTGATTACGAATCCGGCATTAGATTGTGAAAATTCAAAACGGCGGATCCAATATGGCGGACGTGAAATTCCAAATACTTATCAATTCTTCTAAAACTTTGTACTCAGGGGTTTTCGGGGTCGCTGATTACGAATCTGGCATTAGATTTTCAAAATTCAAAATGGCGGATCCAACATGGCGGACGTGAAATTCCAAATACTTATTAATTCTTCCAAAACTTTGTACTCAGGGGTTTTCGGGGTCGCTGATTACGAATCGGGCATTAGATTTTCAAAATTCAAAATGGCGGATCCAACATGGCGGACGTGAAATTCCAAATACTTATTAATTCTTCTGAAACTTTGTATTCAGGGGTTTTCGGGGTCGCTGATCACGAATCCGGCATTCGATTTTTTAAATTCAAAATGGCGGATCCAATATGGCGGACGTGAAATTCCAAATACTTATTAATTCTTCTAAAACTTTGTACTCGGGGGTTTTCGGAGTCGCTGATCACGAATCCGGCATTAGATTTTCAAAATTCTTTTGAATCTAAAACACGGATTTTAATTTTGCAGTCATAAATTATTTTGGTTGCAGAATGATCTCAAATTAACTGAAACATTTATTTGTAATGTATATTTAAAGGAATATTGCTGATAAAGTAGGATTTTGTATGATCGAAATTTTTATTGTTACATTGCCCAGTCGGATCGACTATATCGGATCCACCATTTTGAATGTTCAAAATCTGACCTCATATTCTTTTCTTATAGTTAAACATTTCAAGAATATAATCCCAAAATTTCAAGTCAATCAGAGCAAAACTTTCGAAGTTATTGACTATTTAGTCCCACTCTAACACTGTGGCTCGCGTTTCAAACTGTAGCTAACACTTCAAACGCGTTTTTCTCGAAACCACTTTTCCAAAGTCCGTGTTCACTGCCATTTGAAAACTACATGACCGATTTATTTCAAACTTGGTACACACTTTCTACATATAAAATACCTCCCCCAACGGTTAGTTTGAGCATTTTTTACATTGAGGGGGTTTTCCACCCCCAAAATGGCGGAATTTTTCGTGAAAAATAGCACTTTTCACTTTACATGACCACCAAAAATTTAGAAATGAAAAAAAATCATCAAAGAACGTTGGGGGAGGGTTTGATGATACTTTGACTAAATTTAAATGGTACTTGATTTCAGCTAATTTCTAGCTGAGATACAGTGAACACCGCAAATCGTGTTTTTCCAAAGGCGTTCTTGGAAAAGCTTTGTCACCGGCCTGTTTGTGAATATTTTCGCGTACAAATTTCACGGAATCTTCTTGAAATGACATTCAACAATGTACAAAAGGTTTCAATAAATTTACTCTATCCATACACATGAAAAAAATTCGCAAAAAAGTGGTTTTTTTCACGCTGAAACCCCTACCCTTCCCTTAATAAAACGTATTGTTTATTTGAAAAGAACGAATATTTTTATTTAAATATAAGGTACAAACATGGAGGTTATGTGTGGATATCAATAGACCACAAATGGCATAATCGGCATGGATTTGGAAGACATGTTCTTTCAACAAGATGGCGCAACCTGCCACACTGCGGGCGAAACAATGCGGTCATTGCAGACGGGGTTTCACAGTCGTGTTATTTCGCGCCGCGACGATGTCATTTGGCCACCAAGATCGTGCGATTTGACGCCATTGGACTTCTGTCTTTGGGGTTTTCTGCAAGGAAAAGTGTACGCCAATGATCCACAGACCATTCCGGAGCTCAAGGAAACAATTCGACGCACCGTTAATGAAATTAGTCCGCAATAGGGATACCTTACCGCCAATTTCTCCCGCCAGAGGGGACAGTGTATTATAACGTAAACAAAACATGACGTTTCGTGAGATTATCTTTGGCATCGCCCGTGTTTCTACGACTACTGTTGAATTTTCTTTAAATAACCCGTTTGTCGTGAACGAATTGTGATGAATGCATCAGTGTTGTGCAATTGGATGCAGAAACGGAGGCGTTCATTTATTTCCTAAAAACGAAAAACTTCGCAAGCAATGGAAAATTGCTATACGTCGAAAGCACTTTACAGCCACAAAACATTCAAGGCTACATTCTGATCATTTTGGATCCGCAGACTATAGAAATGAAGGATATGTTACAGCTCAGTGTTTAAACATAATATTTTTGACCCTATTTACTTCTAAAAGTATATCGAAAAGTAGTTAATCATCATAAACTAAAAATTTCTATTTGAAATATTTACATTTTTTTAACCTTCTGGTATTATTTCATTACATAATATTTACTTAGCCCATTTTCATTCTTTACGGGGATGACACTGAGCCGGAAAATATTGAAAAAAGGGGTTATGCCTTCCCCGTTCGTTTGGAGCAATAAAGAAACCTTAAAGGATGAACAGAGAAGGAAAAGAGCAGAAGCCGATGTTTCAATTACGGTATAGTCAAATATCCGTAATTATTGTCCGCTATGTCCATTCATATAATTTCAGTACAAGACCGACACCGTGACAATGTACCGCGCGCGTTGAAGGCTTTTTTTGTTTACGTTATGTTTACGTGGCGCCATCTGCGCAGAGCTTTGCGTAAGGTTCCCTATCGTGCCAAAATTTTATTGGAAATTTCGTCAAAAAGTGAACGCTTGCAAGGAGGGACGAGGCGGCCATTTATCGGCCATTGTGTTACACAAATAACCTCCACGCTTCTATCTTATGTTAAAATAAAAATATTCGTACTTCGGAAATAAATAATACGTTTTATTAATAAATTTAAATGTCGGGTCATTTTTAGATACCCTATATTTATCCCGGCAATCGAAACGGAAATATTCAACTTATCAAATCAATTTACAAGTTTAGCGTAAATTCGGAGATAAAGAGAGTTAACGTGAAAAACTTTTCCCGGTTCTATGAAACTCTAGGGCTTTGAAGTTTACATCGTTGAGATGCAATGTAATTATTCTTTCGTATTGGCCCATTTAGCCTACAAAAATCATGGGAACATTTTTGTAGGTCTTCTTTAGGGTTCCATAACTTAAACTTGGAAAACGAGGCTTGAGATAGTAATAAAAAATGAAGAAATGAAAATACAAAGTAAAATTTTGGTGGCATCCCATGGTGTTGAAGTTTGCATCGATGGAATGTAACAAAATATCTTATTTTTGCATTTTTATTTAACTATTTTTATTACTACACGAGATATTTTTTTGGCAGATTTATATAGTAGATCGCTAATAAATATTTAGAAAAACCATTGCGGGACTTTTGTGATGATGTTGAAGTTTGCATCGATGGGACGCAATGGAAGATTGATTTTGATTGAATTCTTCCAAAGTCTTTGGATGGGTTTAGGCTACTGAAGAAGCTCAAAAGTTGTCTTCAGAATATCCTTGAATATCTGTCAACTAGATCGACAAAAACATTTGGACTGTAATAGAAAATAAAAGTTACAGAAAAGAAAAAGAAATTTCGATGCATTCCAACGATGCATTCCAAGCTTCAACCCTAGTTTTCTGGGTCAAATATGCCAAAATAAATTATAGGAATTAAGATATATTCATTCTCATTGCATTCCAACGATTGAAACTTCAACCTCGTTGCATACCAACCCTACAAACTTCAGCACCATGAAACTCTATCGTAGAAACGTGTACACAATAGTACATTGTGTAACGCGGAGATAAAGTGGGACTTTTACGCCGAGCGCGATGTTCATTTGAGTACGAGTGGTAGACAAGCGCGCGAGGCGTAGACGAGTACTGAAAACATCGCGCGAGGCGTAAAAGACCCTGTCTCCGCGGAGCACATGATTATTTATATAACGAAACCATGTTTTCCGAGCTTTTGTACTGTTAAATACATATGGCTGCAAGCACTTGTAGAAGCTGCATTACCACCACCCCCCCCCCCTGACGCCAAACTTAATTTTGGAATGTATCAGCATATCTTAATATACTATCTTATTAATAGTTTATAACAAGACGTTCATCGTTCACACGCATGAAAAAATGAGGAAAACATAATTGCGTTATATTAGAGTACTTTTGAAATGCATCATTATATTTGAATGTACTGTTTGTAAAGATAATTTCGGGATGAATAAATATATGTTATTTATCCCGATACGAGTTTGTCAGGGTGTCAGGTGGAAGTGACAGCTGAAAGACTGACAGGTGTTCCACATCGGCGTTCAATGCCCGTGAGCGTGGAAAATGCAAACGCGCGAATTTTTAGGGCCTAGGCCCTAAACAACCTCTTTTAGGTCCCGTTTACACGCATGAAGAAGCGAGGTAATCATGGTTGTGGTAAATAAAATACGTTATATGAAGATAGAACAACGACGTTGAAGTTTGGATCGTTCAAATGTTAAAATTATTTTTTATTTCTGCATTTTTATTGTCATCCAAAAGATTTGGTTTTGCAAATCGAGCTCCTAAATCTCTAGCAAAAATACGTATATTCGTACGAGTTTTTCCCAGCACAAATCGGTAAAACATTTTTTTTACGAACTAAAAAGATGGTAATAAAAAGAACGAAAATTCTTTACATTTTTATTTCCTCATTTTTATTATGCTACAAAATCTTTTTTGCAGATCCAGATAATCCATTTGTAAATGAGCAATTTAAAAATTGCCGAAGCACTTTCGTCACTAAAATATGCCAAAAGAAATTTGATCAGTTAAAAGAGAATCATTTTCGCTGCATTCCGACTATTCAAACTTCGTGAAGTTTGCATCAGTGGAACGTAATGATGTTTTTTCGTTCATTTTTCATGTCTTCTACCATTATACTGAGCCTTGTTTGCAAATTTGGGGAGTAAATCTCTAATAAAAATACGTAAAAACGTTTGAGTGATTTTTATTTAGTTTTCCTTACATTCCAACGATGCAAACTTCAACATCACATAGAACATGGCCGTCGGATTTGGAAAAAGATCCGTTATATATGTGAGCAGTCTAATATGAAATTACGAATGGTTTTGAGGATTGCACCGTTGAAATGCAAGGAAAAATCTTGACGTTCTCATTTCTTTATTTTTATTATGATCTTAAATCTTTTTTTTTCAGTTTTTGGTTAGAAATTTTATATAAGGATTGTTCGAAATGTTTCAGGCCTTTTTGTAGCCTCAATGTGCCGAAAAAAATACGGCAATACGAAAATTTTTGATTTTCGTAGCCTAAAATGACGTTGAACTTTGCATCTTTGGAACGCAACGATTATTTTCGTTAACTTATCAATTATTTATTTGTTATCATTATCCGAAGACTTTTTTTTTCAAATTAAGGTTGTAAATTTCTAATAAGAATACCCAGAAACGTTTGAGCGATTTTCGCAATTTGAGTCATTACAAGGAATTAATTTTCGTTGCGTTCCAACGTTGCAAACTTGAATCTCATAACCTAAATGTGTCAAAAAAAATATGGCAATGTGAAAAATGTATATTTTCGTTGGAATGCAACGAAAAGTATTTGTTATTTTTTCTTTTTTTTAACTTTTATTACTGCCTAAATTCTATTTGGTGCACATTTGGGTTATGGATTTCTAATACGGATCTTTATTTTATTTTATTTTTTTATTGCTTTCCAAAGTCTTTTTGCAGTTTTAGGTCATGGATCCCTAGTGAGAATATTTTAAAAAAAGTTCCCCTAATTTTTGTAGGCTTAATGTGTCTTAAGAAACTTGGGGAGTACGGAAAAAAATATTTTCGTTGCATTTCAACGATGCAAACTTCAGTACCGCACGTCCACGGGGGGGGGGGGGGGGGGGGTAAAAATAGCATTTTCCAAAAATATTTTCATTCGAACGTATCAACTTTTCGCTGTATTCCCTGAAAATTTCATTGATCTACATTTTTCAATGGTTACGAAAAAATTACTTTTTTTCAGGTTTTGTAAGTTCGATTGATTTCGTCGTCACGTTGTTTAAAAAATCGACGATCGTCAAGGACTCGTATTTATTGTTAACTCGAATAACCCGTTTGGTTTTTAGATTTCGGATGGACTGTTTAAGCTGGAGTGTTCACCCCGAAACGTCGCGGAAAATATTTCATCATCTGACGGCGGCCATGTTTTTGTCGATTTTATGTATTTTTTGGTGATTTTTTAAAAGACTCTCAATATATGTACCTTTGTGTTTGAAAAAAGCGTTTTCGTTCACCGTTAAAACAAATCCTAAATTTTGCCATTTTTTCGAGCTTGAAAGTGGACGTAGCCCCTTAAGAATATTGCACTGACGTTTGTAGCTTAAATGTGTCAAAACAAGGCTAATACGGAAAAAGGATTTTTTCGTTACACTCCAACGATGGAAGCTTCAATGCCATACTTCAATACCGTAATTTCGAATAATTCGGGAGAAGTGAGCAAGCGTGAGCACGCGCTTGCTACATGTGCACGTCCACATATATATGGCTGTCTCTTACATATACGAACAATTCAGCCCCAAAGCGCATAAAAAACCACATGTGTATGTGTACGCAGTGTTCCTGTGTGCCTTCATGTTATGTACTCGCTCTCCACCAAGGTTCATAACCTCGAGAGTACGTGATTCTCAAGCTGCTCGATTCCAACGAAAAAAGTAACAAAAAGCCCCGGCGAACGAATGAGACGTTAAGTCGAAATATAATGTAACACTGCCGCGACTTTTATCCCGTAGCGCGTCCGCGGGAGATGCCCACGTTAGCGTTTGAACGTTAAAAATGGGACATCTGTGAGTATGGGTAAAAGTATGTGAGTGGTGTGTGTACGTGCGCGAAGCAGCATTTTCTGACCGTTTCCAAGTGAGACAACACGAGATACATAAGATGGCGGATAACGGTGGGTGAGAGGGAGGGCGGCCAGTAGGATGGAGAGAAAGAAAGAGGGAGAGAACTCACAAGGATGATGGTAGAGAAAGGAGAGAGAAAAAAAACCTCGCAAGGGAATATTCTTACCTGAAGATTGGTGTTAGTATCCTCGATTATTCGGTCCGTCTCCATGTTGATCATATTCGATGTTTTTTTTTTCGAGACGGGGTCGATTGTTCCTCGGGCTCGTCCCGTAGATCCCGTGCACACGTCTCTTTCCCCGTTTCTTTCACTAACACGCGCGCGCACGTACACACATGGGCGCGCACACGCACGCACGATCTTTCTCTCCCTTTCTTTTTCCGCCTGTCGCGCGGGCGAACTCTTCCTCGCTCGGCCCTGAGTTCACACGAGGGGTCTGTTACACACTGGCGCGCCGTTTCTCAAGCAGCGCGCAACTTTTTTTTCTTCCTTTCGCTCCTCGTACTCGTATATCGATCGGGGGGGAGGAAAACGTGGAGAAAAGAAAATAGCGGGACGACGTTGATGGATACAAAAAGAAAAGGACGCTGCTGAAAAGTCCGATGAAACGAGACGATGCGGGGGACACACGCACACTACGTGCACAGTTGTCTCTCTCTCCGCGCGCACACACAGGCGCGCGCTCTCAGCACGATTTTCGTGCGACTGCAGAGCGAGACGGAGAGAGAGCGCTGGAGGAGGGGGGGATATCCTCGGAACGATTGCAGTGAGGCACAATCGCGAATGAATCGCTTCACTATAAATAACGGACACGGCAGATAACGATCCAGTAGCACACGCGTGAAAAAAAAATATATACACGGGGCACAAAATTACGCGAGTATTCGATGAAAAGCGACGCTACGAGACAAGTCTCTCGGAGAATAATAAGTATTTTTCATTTGGCGCGGTGGGCGTGTGGACGCTGCTCCTTAGGTCAACCACCACTGGTCGGGCGAGAATCTCTTCTTTTTCACTTCGATATTATTGACGAGACTCCATTATCAACACGCGCGCACACACTGTGACCCGCTGACTCGCGAATCGTACATTTTGTCCTCGCCTCGGAACTAGGTGTATCGAGACTGCGCCAATACGCTAGTCGATAATAATTATATACAAGTTTGTATATAGATATATATTTGTGTGTATGAGTGACTCTCTTATTCGCGTCGAGTTTACATAGTACGGAATATCGTAGACGGGGCACCTAACCGCCACCAACACCGCCGCGCAACACACACCATCTATTCGACAGTCGATTCTCCGGCCCGCGTACAGTCACGCGAAGAAATCCTCCGTTCTCGACAATCGACTCACATGCGCTGCGATCGCCCACCTCGAAAACGACGATCTCCCTTTCTCGGAAACGGCGTCATTGATCGAAACGAATATTCGCTTAGTCAGCGCACAATTGTGGCACAGAGTCATCGAGTATCTCGATGTTTTTTTTTCTTCAGCCGCACTGTATCGATGGGGGTACGCATTCGTTTCTCGCGTCTCCGTCGCGCGGTTGCGCGGTAGTTCCGACTTGTGCCACGCGGCGCGCTTCGATGCCACTGCGGCCGGTAAAGCGAACTAATAACTCAGGCGTGAATCGTGGTAGAACTATCTTTTAAACGAATCAAATTCATTGTGCGACATTTTTATTGTTTTTATCGTTTTTCTAAAAGTCTAAATGTTTCTGAATCATCATTTCTGAATAATTGATGTTTGGATTCATCGGAAAAAGCACTTTTGGCTAATGTGATGCTGTCCAATACTGATATTTTTTGCAAAATTTAATCTGGCATTTTGATTCTGTCTACTGATAAGTGGCTTTTTCACACCAATGCGTCCAATCAGTTATACAGCCTTCAGACACCGGGATACTGTACTTGGACTAATGTGGGCACGATTTTCACTACGTAATTCTCTCGGAATGTGCTGCATTTTTTTCGTGGATTTATAACCCACTTTCTTTTTATAATTTTATCAGCGTACTTTGTAGTTTTTCGCGGTCTACCACTTCGACTTTTGTCGCATAACGAATTTGTTAATTTACATGTACGAACAATACGATTTACCAGGCTTTTTTCAATGGATAAAGTAGTCGCAATATCGCGGGAACTCTTGCCTTCTGACGAAAATTTTAACACGATTTTACGGACCTCAATATCCGTGCGTTTCGGCATTGCGGCAGAAATGATAATGTTTTTTCATTGTCATGCATGTTTCGAAACTAGTACGAAAGAAAATGCAAACAGATAGCGGCTCGATACTTTTGCACACCGACGAAACTCGTTCGACGCTGTAGACAAATAATACGCCATACAAAAAAATAATATATCATGCTATTATTCATATCATAGCTCTTTAAAATTCGAAATCATTAACGAGTTCAGGAATTAGATGTGTCATTTTACTAAAAAAAAAATCGAGTGGCCCGAAACATTTGCACGCCGCTGTATATACGATTTTTTTTTAGTGATTTTCTATTGATATAGACGGTTTTGTATTTCACTTGCACTAAATGGGCAAATAGAGCTGGTATTTTTTAGTGAGACTGTCCAAGTTGAACGTGTCGCGGATAGGTCACTCCCACGCCATGAGAGCTGGTGCATTCGGAATGAGCATTTTAGAACCTGCACTACGTCTTCATTCTTACGACAATGTTCGTGTCGAACTGCTCCGTAATTTTGCAGCTTGAGCAACACGAACTTAAAGGTCGTGAACACGCTCGACCGAAAAGACTTGAGACCCGCGGGAACACGCAATATTTTGAAATTGCATTGGAAACGATATATGCGAATGATTATTGAGTCACGCGGATAAAAAATTTAGGCGTGTGCAACGTTTCGAGAAAGGCTCTGTGGAAGATGACGCGGGATTTTGTTGAGGTTAAACGATCGCGAATGGTCATTTACGGCAATCCGTCATATGACCGTCATATGACGAACTCGGTGATTTAATGCGAAATGTCAGCGGTTACATATTCTCGAGAAGGTGAGGTTCTTGCCAGAAATCTTTGGCAGAGCAGAATTTAAGGTTGTTGCTTAAAAATGGTAGGGTAAATAGTATAATGGTATATTTTCTAAATATACCGACAAAAGGAGAACGAAGGTTTCCGCACTCGTTTATTAAGTATTAAATTATAAAGTGTACATCAATCTTCACGTGATCGCATTGGTTGGATAGGGCAACAACATTACCACTTCAGTTTCTCGCGTATACCTTCCGCATTTATAAAGAAAGTGACCGAAAATACGAATATTGTGTGCAGGACAATATTACCGAAAAAATAGACAGGTTACCGGTCTAATTAATACAAATGCATGAAAAATACGCGACCTGTTTACGAAAAAGCGAGGCTTGTTATGGAGTATGTATGTAAATGTGGCAACGTCAGAACTAGGGGAATAGCAGAACCAATCGAAACCCTAGCGCGCCAATTTCAAATACGTTAAAGTCAAATGCGACTAAGGGCAACTGATGCATTTATTTATCGTGACGTGTTCCGTTTTTTCTAGCTTCGGTGAGCATAGTACGATGCCTGTGGGCACGAGCACTGACAAATCGTCTTTTTCATCGGCAATTTTGCGGCGCACTAATCTTTTTTTCTGAATCATTTGTTGCCTCCTTTTGCTCTGACATAACCTCTGAACACACCAACCGGCACGAAACGCGCGTAACACAGCTGCGACCTGTGACAATCACTGCAGTCAACATAGCAGTCTCGAATTACGAAAGAACCGTGCGACGTTGCCAAAGCTCGTGTCTATTTTGATAACATTTCTAAACACCAACAATTAATTTTCTGATAATCCTAACTCTCGCTCTCTTTCTCGCTTAATTAAGGAGGTTGGAGCGGTCCAGTTGAGGCAAATTACGGTTTAGGATGTTTTTTTTTCCATAAACGTCAAAAAAATGCACACGAGGTATAGATTTATTCTGTGAAAGCTCATTTTTCATAAAATATATAATTGAAGAGTATTTTTATATGCATTTTTATATTTTTATTACGTGAATAAGAAAAACTTTTGTGTTACTGCCAACTTGAAAAAGGATGACGTTATCGATGATTATTATGAAAAAAGTGCGTCAGTGAATGTTTTATGCATCTCAGAATGAAATTTTGAGTAATTTATAATTATGCCTATTTATATTTATGTCATAAGATTATTTACTATCACCATTAATTAATATTAAGTGTTGCCGAAATACGGCAACCTCGCGGGAATTGAGGTTGGCAGCAATGCTCTTTATTCGCCAGCCAAGATTCGTAATATTTTAATCTTGATAGTTTAATATCATATGGTTTACGATAGGCAGGACGAGTTTTTTTCTTTAAATATTCATAGAGGTTTAGTTTGCGTGAATCCGGTGTTGGAAAGGGTTTTTTTTTGTGCTGAATAGCCAAAAAATTACATCCCTCGATGTGTGAACGGCTTGTCCATCTAACAGCACGTAATTTAATACGTTCATTTAGTAACTAAATACGTAATTTTATTAAACGCGTAATTAAATACGTAAATTTAGTTGACCCGTAGCTGTTTTTTCAGCTTCGTGGTAGCATTTTTCCAGCAGCTATAAATAATGTACTAAAAAATGATCGGGAGGTTTTCATAAACGTGATGCGATTAGCCCACGCAATACGCCGGGTGTCCGATTCTTTTCTGAAGAACGTTACTGTGGATCGTACCCAAACTGCACAGCATGATCAGCAAAGGAATTATATACTTGCAGAGAAAACTTCAGCTCACTGGTAGCATTTTGACCTGGCCCCATAACTGCTGTAATCTCAATTAGAGAAAATAGTCGGTGTTACCGACAAGCGGTAACGCGTCTGCCTGAGTTCACTATTCCTCCGCGCAGATGGCGCGCATGGAGGTGCGTATTTGCCCGGTGCTTAACCCCTCTACGGATAACGCCACTATTTCGCGTCTGACAGTTATAAACGGGTGTTTGAAAATCCCGATGGCGAATTAAATGGCCGCTGTAGAATACGTTATCGACGTTTGGCTCGAAAAGTATTTCATAATTTATTGCGAGTGGAGAAAGAATAATTGTCAATAAAAATCGTCGCGGATCGTGTAGCTCGCGAAGAAAAAAAAAGGTCTCGGGCTACGCCAGGTAGGCGATTATCGCGTTTCTCCCCACGGTGAGTCTCGAACAAAAGAAAAGTTAAAAAAAAATACACAAAAATCAACATTTTCTTCAGTTTTGCTCAATTCGAGGCTTCAATTCGACGATTGACGGATTCTATTCGCCGAATTGCGTCTCGGCTTGGATCAATTCGAGACGTCAAACCGATATTATTTACACGCGCCCGCGCATGTACGTCTCATTATTGCACGCATATGCATTTCCCTCGGCTATATCGCGAGGCGAAATATCCATTATATAAAATTCCACCCACATAATATCGAGACCGCGATAATGTTGCTTGTAAAATTCATTCGACGACAGATACTCGCGATTTCGATCGCTGTGCACGCTCTACTTGCGTCACAGCCACGCACCTGATGAACAGTATTATTTTGCTCCATCCGGCCATCGTTGAACCTCCATTTCTCTCTACGTATTATGCGCTTTTCTGAACTAACAGTGTTTATTGTTATTCGGGAGGAAAGATAAGTCATGGAGGAAGAAACGGAGTATACGAAGTTACCTCTGGAGGATCGATGCATCCACAAGGTAACGTACCGACCAGATACTCCTTGATGCGTCCGCGTTAGCTTCATGCTCGAAAAACAGGTCGTTTTCCAACTTGATTATTCCCGATGAGAGTATTGGAACACTACTGTTGCAATTTTATGAGAACTGATGCAGAGTCTTGCCGATATCGAGTTTTTTTTTCAATTGGGAAATATTGATAAACAATGACGTTATTGTTTGAACAAAGTATTGATGCGTGACCAATCGGTATAGGCGGTTCTGGCAACTGGAGTGATCTGAATTAGAATAAAATATTTTTCAAAAGAAGCTTTTAATGTACTGCAAAGTAGAAAATAACGTTTTTTTTTGCCAAGTCACCTACATGTAACTGTAAATAAAAGCTTGGAGCACTCAACTTTTTCAATGTTAATTTTTATCAATCTAGTTTCATAAACTGTATTTAATTTGGCACAGCGGTAATGAGAGAAATTATTGTCACACGTTTATACTGTTCCCTGATTTTTATTTACGAAATCTAAGGTTGTTTTTAGTACATTCAATAAAAGCATGTTTTTATTTTGTTTTTTTTCCATATAAATTATTTTAGTCTTTAATTCATTTTACTAGTTAGTTGTTACTAGTAGTTTACTAGTTTACGAGTTTGTACGTTAGAGACATGGGACGATTGTAAAAAATAATGAAGACCGTAATTGGGATTGAACTTAGGACTAATTGCTGCATATAAACTTTTCACATACAAACGCAGCTGGCTACAAATTTCTTTGTATGTGTTAGTGAGATTTTATATGGATGATCAGATATCACTAATTTTACACGAAAAGTTGAACATTTTATGTGTATATATATATATATATATAGCGCGTTGTATATATTTTACTTTTTAATTTATATTAGAATATTTTAAGTTGACTCATGCATTGTCACCTTTTAGATGCATGATTGCAAAATTCCAGAGTTTGCGTAGTCAGGAAGTGGGTGAAATCTCGATGTTCCGTTTTGCATCCAAAAGTCAAGTTAAATAAAAGCTTGTAATAAAGAAAAGTACTTTTAGTACAATGATAGAAGTTTTGTATGTCCGGATACTTTTTTGAAATTTTTAAAGTCGGGAAAATGACAAGCTTGGAAAAAAAATTAAATTTCCGACCAAAAAAACTACATTAGTCGTTCCTTATAAACAAATGGACAAGCGTACCCAAAAAATCATCTGGTCGTGCAACAAAAAGTCTTGTGAACTGTGCTCTGTGTGAATTTGGAGTGAATATCGGACGACAAGATTTTGACAACAATACAAAAGCAAAAAGGGCAATCTACACAGGGGCGGTTCAGGGTCATCTCCCTGTCAATCTTGAAATATTTACAAAATCTTTAGTGCAAATTACAGTTAAGATCTTTACATATAAAACTAAGCAATAAGAAAAATCGTATTCTTGAAACTTCAAGCTTACACGGACTTTTCAACCGACATTTCATGCTTCCCCAATATTCGTAGCAGGGCAGAGGCCTACATACGAGAAACTCGAGTACTTTCTTTGTTCCTGTGCTTCCGGACGCAGATATATTTGTAAAAAAAAACTGCCGCAGCAGCTGTGCTGTCAGTTTAAATTTACGATTGATTACGGCCGCCCGCTCGAGCGGAATAATACGAGTAAATTCCGTTGCGTTTTATTGGGTTATTACAACATCTACGATACATGGTATAAAACAAGTCAGTTTTGTCTCCAACAGTTTAAAATTGTATAGGTTGCGATCAGCAGGAACACAAATTTTCCACTAGCAAGCAAATTGTGGAAATGTTACGCTTCGTGCAAAACGGTTTTTTCTTTTGCATCGATGATCTTTTGCGTCCTAATGCATTATAGTAAATGAACAGGTCGATGTGTGTACATTGGATGCAAAGAGGACGAACCAGACCAAATTTTTCTCCTCATGCCTTTCGTTTCTTCCAGCTCGATAAAAACATTCGGGACGAATGACAAACTTGCGCTAATTAGAATCATTGACTATGCGTTGGATCGTCGTTGTTACATCGCTTATTTTCTTCCAGTCGTGGAAGGCTCGACTGCACGGGTACGAAGAGTGTTCCAAAAAGTTTCAATGCATAGACGACGAGAAGTCGCCGGAATGGAACAAATTCCTGGGTCTCGTGAAGAAATTCGTGGTGGACAGCAACGCGGCGGCTCAGGAGAAAGGCCTCGAGGCGACGCTGGCGTTCGTCGAGAACGCCGCCTGTGCCGGAAAGTGAGTCTATGTTGAATCGATGGCTATTTTTCTCAGCGCACCGTGAGCCTTACGTGCTTAGAACGAACGAAGTTGAGTTACGGAGAAGCGAAAGAAGACTGTAGGTGGCAAGTGACGTCGTCCGATTCTCGAGAATTGACTTTTGTCGTAGAACCGTTGGCGAAGTTATGAGCGGAATAGTCAGCAAGTGCATCGCGGCACCGAAAATGAAGACGAAAGACTTGGCGGTGCAAATAACCCTCATGTACGTCGAGATAGAGAAGCACGAGTCCGTGCAGGAGGAATTGATCAAGGGAACGGAGGCGAAGAATCCAAAAATCGTATCCGCCTGCATCGCCGCGATGACACTCGTCCTCAAGGAGTTCGGGTCTAAAGTGATGAACGTCAAGCCACTTATGAAGAAGGTACCGGGATTCTTGGAGGATCGCGACAAAGGCGTGCGCGACGAGGGAAAAATAATGGTCGTCGAGATATACAGGTGACGGATTTTACTTCGATGACTTGTTAACTTATTGAGCGCCGCACTGCGGCCGAATAGATGATTAAAAATGCGTTTCTTTTTCACCATCCATTTCCCGGTCTCTAGGCGGATGTAGCCCCTTAACCCTTTGAAGCATAGTGACATACTGGTATGTCACCTACTTCCACTCTGTTTTTCTTGAATTAAAAATGTTTTAGCGCACAACGACGAGTGTGAATGTATATTTAGGATGTTAGGAGATCAATTGTTACTACAATATCACGATTAAGGGCTTATGTTGCACTTAGTGGATGTTGATCACCACTACAGTACAAAAAAACACGTTTTTTAGACAATAAATGTAATTGTGCCTAATCTAACAGGTAAACCATACACAAAAAATGAATTCAGAGACGTCTTTTGGGTCGCTGATTACGTATTCGAACTCAAAATCCAGAAATTCAAAATGGCGAATTCAATATGGCGGACCAAAATCGGAGATTTTACTGGAATTACTAAAACATCGAAGTTGCTCAATATGTTGATTCTGTTATACTGAATTTCTAATAGAATTACGTTTTTCGCATTACCCGGAGCTAACGGCGAGGACGTAGCAAGTTTCTAGCTCCATATTTTATTTATTTATTTTTTTACCTTTTCATTTAAAAAATGTTTTTTTTGCTTTTTTATTGTAGCGACTTCAATAACCCTAAAGCACCGAGTTTCCTCTCCATCAAGAGAATTTGATGTTTCAGTTCGCCAGTTATTTTTAAATTATAAGCTCAGATCAGTATCAGTGACCAAGCCAGATTTGAATTTCGTTATCCTGTATTGGAACTGCCATTTTTATTGTTCAATTTTGAACTGAGATTCGAATTCAACGACTCAAAAGACCCCTGCATATGGAGTTTCATCTTCATCAAGCTACTTTAAGCATTTTGGTCTGTCATATTGGATCCGCCATCTTGAGTTTCCAAATTTTGAGTGCAGATTTGTAATCAGCGACCCCGAAAACGCCCGAGTACCAACTTTTGCTTTTATGAAACAATTTTTGCATTTGTGGTCCGCCATATTGGATCCGCCATCTTAAGTTTTCAAATTTTGAGTGCAGATTTGTAATCAGCGACCCCGAAAACCCCCGAGTACCAACTTTTGCTTTTATCAAACAATTTTTGCATTTGTGGTCCGCCATATTGGATCCGCCATCTTGAGTTTTCAAATTTTGAGTGCAGATTTGTAATCAGCGACCCCGAAAACGCCCGAGTACCAACTTTTGCTTTTATCAAACAATTTTTGCATTTGTGGTCCGCCATATTGGATCCGCCATCTTGAGTTTTCAAATTTTGAGTGCAGATTTGTAATCAGCGACCCCGAAAACCCCCGAGTACAAAGTTATGAGCTGATTGCACGTAAGGAATAATGTATGCTTCAAAGGGTTAAATGTTCTTCGACTCTGCCGGCTCTTGCTCATCGCTTGACATTTCAGATGGATCGGTATGCCCTTGAAGCAGCAGCTGAACAGTTTGAAGCCGGTGACGCTGACGGAGCTCGAGGTGGAATTCGCGAAATTGAGCGACAGCAAAGCCTGTCCGTCGCGTTATTTGCGCTCGCAAAAGCCAAAAGTAGCGTCGAACGAAGCGGCGAGTGGGCTCGGTGGTGGCGACGGTGCGTGCAACGAAGAGGACGACGACGAGGAGTCAGCCGCGAACGACATAGATCCCTACGAGCTCATCGACCCCGTGGACATAATTTCGAAATTGCCGAAGGACTTTTACGACAAGGTCGAGGCGAAAAAGTGGCAGGAGCGCAAGGAGGCTCTCGAGGCGTTGGAGGCACTGACGAAGAATCCGAAGCTCGAGAGCGGCGAGTACGGTGACGTGGTTCGTGTGCTGAAGAAGATAATATGCAAAGACTCGAACGTGGTCGTGGTCGTATTGGCGGTCAAATGTCTAACCGGATTGGCGATGGGGCTGAAGAAGCGATTTCACACTTACGCAGGCGCCTGTTTGCCCGCCGTACTCGAGAAGTTTCGCGAGAAGAAGCCAAACGTCGTGACGACTCTCAGAGAAGCGGCCGACGCCATATTCATGACTATTAACATCGAAGCTATACTCGAGGACTCGATGACCGCTTTGGACAACAAAAATCCCGCCGTGAAAGCCGAGACCGCGGCATTTTTGTCGCGCTCGTTCGCTCGTACGCCACCGTCGAGTTTGAACAAGAAATTGCTGAAGGCGTACAGCGCGGGACTATTGAAGACCCTGAACGAGCCGGACCCGACCGTTCGTGACAATTCGGCCGAGGCGCTCGGCACGGCGATGAAACTCGTCGGTGACAAAGCCATGTTGCCCTTCGTGACGGACATCGATGCCCTGAAGATGGCCAAGATCAAGGAATGCTCGGAGAAAGCGGTGATCCACGTGAAGCTACCCGGCGGCTCGCGAAAAGCCGAGCGTCCGAGCACGGCACCGGCGAAAATGCCGAGCGACGCGCGCTCCAAGGAGTCCAACGAGACGGCGGCCTCCGGGAAAGCAGCGGCGGCCAAGCGGCCGAACACCACCGCCACGAAGAAATCGACTGCGACGAAAAAGTCCTCATCGTCGACGACGAATTTGGCGGGCTCGGCAGGCGCGAAAAAATCGTCGGCGAGCAAGGCCCAGCCGGAGAGAAATCTCAGCGCCGAGGAGGTGGACGAATTGGCCTCGCAGACGTTGTCGGCCGAGATTATTTCCGGTCTGACCGACGACAATTGGAAGACTCGCCTCAGCGCCACGGAACAATTGTCCGAGGCGATAAGCCAGATGGAGAGCACCGAGGTCAATTGCCAAGTGATCGTACGCACTCTGGCGAAAAAGCCTGGCTTCAAAGACACCAATTTTCAAGTTGCCAAATTACGTCTCGAGATAGTGAAAAATCTCGCCGAGAATTATACGTTCACGCCAACCTCGTCGGAGTACTGCCTAACGGAGATAACGGAGAAATTGGGCGACGCGAAGAACAGCGGTATAGCGAGTGAGGCCCTTACGGCGATAGCCGAGGCGACGAGTTTCGAGCTGGTCGCGAACGAGGTCACGGCCTTCGCGTTTGGCCAGAAGAATCCGAAGGTTCAACAGGAAACGTTACGTTGGGCGGGCAACGCTCTCCTCGAGTTCGGCTGCACTCTCAACGTAAAGGGCCTCATGGAGAGCGTGAAAAAAGCCATTTCGGCCACGAATCCGGCCGTGCGCACCCAGGCGATATCGCTACTGGGCACACTGTACATGTTCGTGGGCAGATCTCTCCTGATGTTTTTCGAGAACGAGAAACCCGCGCTGCGTCAGCAGATCGAGCAGGAGTGCGAGAAGCGGAGCGGCGAGACAGCGCCGGCGCCGGTGCGCGGCCCGAAGGCGAAAACCGCGCGGCCGACGCGTGCGAACGTTGATTACGAGGCGGACGAGCCGGGCGATCAGATTTCCGACGGACAACCGGAGATCAACGATCTCTTTCCGCGCGTCGACATCAGCAATCACATTACGGAGAGCCTATTGGCCGAATTGTCCGACAAAAATTGGAAAGTTCGCAACGAGGCGTTACAGAAGATCAGCGGGATACTGAGCGACGCAAGATTGATAAAAGGGTCGATCGGCGAATTACCGCGCGGCTTGGCGCCCCGCCTCGTCGACAGTAACACCAGGATAGCCCAGACGACCCTCGGCATATGCGAGACGCTCGCGACAGCCATGGGCCCACCCGCCAAGCAACACATACGCGCCCTCTTTCCCGGCTTCGTACAGTGTCTCGGTGATTCGAAAACTTGGATCAGAAGCGCCGCTATAACGTGCATAAACACCTGGGGCGACGAGTGCGGTTACAAGGAATTCTTCGACGGTGAAATGATCGCAACTGCTCTGAAGTCCGGCTCGCCCACTCTTCGCATCGAGCTTTGGGCCTGGCTCGCTTCCAAAGTACCCCCCATTCCGCCCAAACAAATATCGAAAGAAGAGCTGCTCGCCTGTCTGCCGCATCTTTACAGCAATCTCGAGGATCGCAATTCCGACGTGAGGAAGAACGCCCAAGAGGCCGTGCTCGGCTTCATGATGCATCTCTCCTACGAGGGAATGGTGCGACAAACGGAGAAGCTCAAGCCCGGTTCGAAGAACGTTGTGATAGCGGCCCTGGACAAAGCTCGACCGAATTTGCCGGTCAAGCCACTGCCGACGAAGAAACCACAGGCGGAGGAATCCTCGCAGAAGGCCATGAAGGGCGGTGGAAAAGCCGCGAAGACCGCCACCAAGACGAAAGCCGGAGCTGCGGGTGGCAAACCCGGAACCGCCCGCAAGAAGATGGACGAGGAGGCTGGCGGCTCGGCCAACGCTGCCTCCAACGAAAACGGCGGTCCGCTTCTCCTCGTCAACAATCTCAAACATCAGAGACTCATAGACGAGCAAAAGCTCAAAATAATCAAGTGGAACTTCACGACTCCGAGGGAGGAATTCGTGGAATTGCTGAAAGAATTGATGGGCGCTGCGGGCGTCAACAAGACCCTTATATCGAACATGTTTCACGCTGACTTTCGATATCATTTGAAAGCGATCGAGGCACTCACCGGCGACATGCAGGACAACACCAAAGCACTCGTCTCGAATTTGGATCTCATTCTCAAGTGGCTGACGCTGCGATTCTTCGACACGAATACCTCGGTCATACTGAAAGGACTCGAGTATCTCCAGACGGTATTCAATCGTCTTATTCAGGACGAATATCACATGCTCGAGAACGAGGCTGCCTCGTTCATTCCGTATCTCGTAACGAAAGTCGGCGATCCCAAGGACCCCGTGCGCATGGGAGTCAGAGCGCTCTTCAAACAGATAGCCCTAGTTTATCCGGTCAGCAAGTTGTTCTCTTACGTGATGGAGGGACTGAAGTCCAAGAACGCGCGTCAGAGGACCGAGTGCCTCGATCAGCTTGGCTCGCTTATCGAAAACTACGGCATTTCCGTATGCCAACCGTCGCCCAGCGCCGCCCTGCGCGAAGTTGCCAAACAAATCGCCGATCGCGACAATTCGGTCAGGAACGCCGCTCTCAACTGTATCGTCCAGGCGTACTTTCTCGAGGGCGAACGCATACTCAAGTTGGTCGGACAGGTGAGATTTCATCTCGTCGCTTTTGCGTTTTTTTTTTCAACGTTTTTCACGACGCGAACACTTTATCGTCACGCGCTCTCGTTTTGGCTTCCTTCACTTACACGTACGCGACTTTTTCTCGATCAAGATGTCCGAGAAGGACTTGTCTCTGCTGGAAGAGCGTATAAAGCGAGCGGCCAAAAATCGACCGGTGAAATCAGCGTCTTCGGCGAGAATCTCCGCTCCCGCAGCTACGGCGACTGCCGCAATTACAGCCGACGAGGGAGATCCAGATTACGACGAGGACGACGAAGACAACGAGCCCCTGGACGAAGTTGAGGAGATCGTTCAGGAGGAGAGGTAACTTTACAGATTCTATCGTGAACCTGAACAAGCTCGTTTTTATTTCACGACCCGTTCAGCGAATTTACAGCCACTGCCGAGCCTCCAATGGCTTTGACGATCTTTCGGATTATCGGCCTATCCGCTCTACCTTTGTGGGTTATCCCTAGTTGTAACCAGGGTTCGTAAAAATACGATATTTGTTATAAATATCGAAAATATCCAATATTTTTATGTATACGCTTTTTTCATATTTATAAAAATAACCGCAGTTCTTTTGCTGTTTTTTAGAACTGCTTTTGTAGTGTTTTGCGAATTGAAAAAAAAGGATGATTCGATTATTTTAATATTTATTTATTTACTTATTTTTTTATGATTAGTCTTACACATTAAAAAAGTCAAGGCTTTCGAATGAAAAAATAATTTGGTACGTTTCTCTTTTTACTTGAGGAGGTACGATCATTACTACGAATCCAACTTGCGGTTTTGAAATTTTTATATGATTTTGACGAATACTTTATGCGCCTATTACCAAAATTTGAGGTATTTTGACCGTTTAATTTTTTCGCAATAAAACTGCCAAGTCGAACACTTTGAGTTACCGAAGCACCTCGTCTTGTGGAGACGGTCAACCGGAAGTGCGGTGATCGTGATATTATTATCGTTAATATTATTACGAAGATTACTATCGAGTCGTTGACTATCTAATTTTTCAATTTTTATTTGTTCACGTGCAATAAAGTCATCATTTACCACAACATTTGGCACACTATAATCGATAATACAAATAATCAACATAAGTAAACATCAATCAGAGCAGCTGTGGGTAAAATAAATTGAGACTCTTTTTGGACCCCGTGGAAGTGATTGTACCGCTTTAATAAATCAACAGTTTAAATAAAAGTTCCTATTAAACTTCTCACATTCAACATTTGCACATTGTAACGAATGTAAAAGCTTTGCATCGGATACGCGCACGCACACAGCAGAGCCTAGCCAACCAAGTTTCAAGTTAACATCATATTATTATCATAATTCATAGCGCAACCAACATCTTTACTTGTCTGAAACCGTTGTTATTCCACAAATGAGAACATTGAGAACAATGGAAGAAGCGCAGCTTGTCGAAAGACAATGGTATTCTTTGAAATTTTGGCACTTACAGAAAATATTGAGAGCCTTAAGCCTACTGATAACCAATACCAAGGTCAAATACATACACTGGGTAAAAAAAGTATTTGTACATCGCACACGAAACTGTTGTTAATTAAGCATTATTTTTTTGTTTGTGTTTTCCCAAGATTTTTGTAAACGGACATTATATATATTTAGGGTGAGCTATCGAACACAGAAACTTCATAAAGCATTTTATTTTTTTCGGAGGATAATTTGAAAAAGTCGATGTGTACAAATATTTTTTTTACCCACTGTAGATAAGTTGCCAGCTTGGTTTTTTTAAGTCGAGTTAGCGCAGTACAACGTATAGTTGCATGAAGATTGAGTTATTTTGATAAAAAATGCATATTTTTTTGTATTTTAGAGTAAACATCAACGATGTACATCCAAAATGAATATCATTTGATATATATCGTCATGTATATCGGATATATATATATCACTTGATATATATTATGCGAACCCTGGTTGTAACAGTCGAAAACAAATCTTTTTATTTAAGACATTTTTTTGAAGTTCTACAAAAATTGGTTATTTGAAAAAGTATGATGGAAGTACACTAATGGGTTTTGTGTACAAACATTTCATTAAAATCGATTTGCAGCCGATGTCCGGGAAGCGCCTTTCGAAAAATTCTTTTGCGGTGATCAATGCCCTTCTGTATCCGACTATCTAATATTAAAAAATCGGACAGATTTCGTTAGTATGTTAGTTGATTAATCGAAGGAATTTCCGAATTATTAAATGTTAAAAAATGGCGTGTGTTCAAAGTGAGTCTAAATTTTTGCGAAAAAGGGCATTTTTCGCTCATCAAATGGAAACTATACATCGGAATAAAAATCGCTCGATAAAATACGATATTTTAACATCCAGAAAAAGTCCTGAAAATGTCAAAAAGATCGATGCAGTAGATTTTGCGACATTTTGGTCACCGGCTTTGAAAACGTACTTTCGAGAAAAAAGCGATTTTTGTCACAACGCTCAGAGCGTTCCGACGGGCGTCAACATAACGGCTTATAAATCTGTCAATTTTGATCCGATCAACTTGAAATTTCCAGGGAACATTCACCACATGATATCCTGTCAAAATATATTGGTTTTAAAAAAGGTAATTTTTCGACTTTTACAACTAGGCATAACCCCTTAATACTCGTGCTTACCCGCGTAAAAAAAAACTCAAAGAATAACGGACGAGGCCGCCAATAGACATCAAAAGTTAGTTTTTTTGCTAAATATTCTGTTATTTTTTATAGTTGATCGTAGTTTTCAGATTTTAGTACAAAACGGAGTTTTTGTTGCAGCCAGACAACAAAATTGCCCTAGGCCTGTCGCAGAATAGTGTATAGTTTTTATCTCAATGTTAATCAGTAACATTTTAGTATGTATTTATTTTATTTTACGATTTTTTGCCTTCGAACCACGGGCGTGATCACTTTGGAAAAAAAATCGCGTTCCCCCGGCTCTACTTTCGCAATATGTCTAGGAACGACGATGTTAACAAAGAGTCTGTAACGGTGGAGGCAGATAAGGAGGTCGACGAACCGGTCACGATCCACGTGACGGAGGACAAAAAAGAAGATAATCCGATCCAAATCGACGATAACGGCAATCACGATATTACGAAAACGTTTGTTCTCGAACAATTTTTCTTTTTGTTTTTCTTCGTCTTTATTATTTTGTCTCGTTTTGGGATTTCGTGGTGTTGGGAAGTATGAAAAGAAAAGAAAAAGAAACGGATAAAAAACGATCAGTATCGCTGTCGTCTCGAGTATTTGATCGAATATTTGAACGAAGTGTGCACGAACTATCGGCCCGGTAGATTGACATTTGACGTTGTCTCGCTCGTCGAACGGTGCAGGGAGAAATATCGAAGGGTTTGTTTGGAGAGTAGTGCGTGTGCCTTTTTTTTTGTATCGATAAAGAACCTTTGCTCGTTCAAGCGACACTCGGTGATCGAGACAGAGGAGTGTATGTGCGAAAATGCTTTTAGGCATCCGTCGCCGAACACGAGAGCCAAGACTTCCGGACCGTTTGGCCTGGACATGGACTTTTTGAAGAGGATCGAGGAGAGTGCACCCGTGAGATGGAAAGTTCCGGACCTCGTCGAGCCCGCCTGGGATCCGAACGAGGGTATAAGCACGCTCAAGACGTCGTCAACAGTGTGAGTCGATATTTTGACGACTTTTTATTCCGAGCTCCGTTGCTCCGAGCTTCCATCGTGATTGTGAATATTTTCTTACCATTCATATTGCACTGTCGCGAGAGTGATTCGTAAGAGGTAATTATTTTGTTAACGTCTGATCAACAGTATCCCAGCACTAACGCCACCAAAATTGATGGTAACGAGGACGGGATTACTGTCGCCGGTGAGCACGCCCCCGACGAAGGAAGATCGTCTGGAAAGAACGATTCTCTCAATGGCCAGTCTCGATCTACCAATAGCCATTCAGTCTATGAACGCAGTTGAAAACGTAGATACCACTTCGTTGCTCTGCTCTCCCATCAGGCGTGCGATAGCATCCCGCGGAGAGCAACCGCTAACGATATCCTCACGATTATGTTGCAGCTGCTGCAAACCGACCAAGTGTCGATGATGCAAAGCAAGGAGGACAAGTTCATAAGTTCCGTGACGATGCAGTTGAAACTCTTGCAGACTTATCCACTGAGGCTCGAAAGTGACGAGGTGATAAAGGGTTTTCGAACGGCGTTCGTAGTCACACTGGCTGTGAGTAAATTGCTCGCTTTAGTTTTAACCTCGACATATTCGAGAAATGGCTGCACAGCAAGGAAAAAATTAGAAATTCTCAAATTTGCGAGCGCTGCATAAAAGTCAAAGGCTGGGCGGTCACCCATCCAAGTATCGGCCACGGCCGTCGCTGCTTGGCATGGGAGGCCGCGTTCGCATTTCCTTAAGGGGCTACACCCACCTAGATGACCGAAAAAAATTGCCTAATTCCGAATTTCTTCTGGGAAACGGTTGGTGAAAAATAAAACGCATTTTTCTAACGCAAAGGCACATATGTTGAGAGCCTTTAAAAAAATTAAGAGAACAACGTAAACATGGCCGCCGGCAGATGAAGACATTTTTTTTCGCGACGTTTGGCGATGGACACTCCGGCTCAAATCGTCCATCTGAAGTCTAAGAACCAGACGGGTTATTCAAGTTGACAATAAATAAGAGTTGGTGACGATCGTCGGTTTTTAATGTCATTTTTTAAGGGATTGTCGCAGCGTAACGGGTCGAAAAATAGCTGAAAGAACCGAAAATACATTTTTACACGTTTACTTTTATTTCTTTAACATTTTTTCAACGATTGAAAATGTCTTCGACAAAAAGGCGTCCTCACGGTGTACGCGAAATAGAATTTGTAAATAGATTATTAATCAGTATGAAAGCCGCGATCTTGTTGCGGAGGTTTTTTTTTTTATCAAAATTGACGAAATCGCGGCAGTTTGACCAAAAAGTATCGAATTTAGCATATTTTTTCGACAGTTTTTCGTTAAAAAATATGAAGAATTAAAAAAAAATGTTCATAGCAAGATAAAGAATGGCGTGAAAAATGTTGTGTGAAAATTTGAGACGGATAACTTGAAAACTATTCCTTTGAGAGTGTACAGCGTTTTGAAAAACGACACTTCGAGAAAAACGCGTCTAAAGTTTAGAGTGCGCCGCTGCTCGAATCACTTTCTCTATGACTGTAACGATCGAAATTATTCGAATGTCACCTCAAAAATTGCCCAACATGTTTATAGTCGTCTGTACTATTGGAAAATGCAAAAAAAAAATCGATTTTTATTTGATTTTACACTGTGATGATCGCTTAAACAAAGTGGCGCCAAATTGAATCTCGAGCATATAGAATCCATGAAAAAAACTCGTCATTTTTACGTAACTATTGAAAAATAAAGATAGTTTGAGAAAAAGTGAGATCGTCAACGACCTTAGAATGTTTCCGACTTTGAAAACGGTGTTTCGAGAAAAACGCGTTTGAAGCATGGTGCTGCCACCGCTCATCTGGCCGAATGTTAAAAGCCGTAGCTCATCCGATCTTAGGAATGTTTCAATGAATTTTACAAGGAATATAGCTGAAAGCTGATCGAAGAAAAATATATTCGGAAAATGCAATTTCTTGACCCGCCTACGTAAATAAATAGCCCGTTGAATGGGCTCGATAAATGTATCTTCGAAAAATTCTTGGTCGATTTAGTTTTACAATACCGGAGTTCTCGGCAAGAACGTACCGCCGATGATTCTTCAAGAGCTCGTACATCAGATGATAACTCTCCTGGCGGAGAATAAGCTGAAACCTCTGGATCATCCGGAAGCCTATACGCGAGTCATAAACAACATAGTCGTGAAGATAATCGATCACTCGAATCACACCACTGTGATATGGTGAGTGCGTCTCGGAGAAAATTGCCGGTTGACATACACGAACTTCAACGCTTTTCTCCGTGTTCTTTCAGCGTGTTGATAAAGTTATTGCACGGTTGCGCCGAGTCCAACGGACCCCCGAAGTACGAGGAGCTCGTGATGAAGTGTCTGTGGAAAATTGTCAAGGCGATTTCCGGCTGGGCCGGCGATTTGGATTACGACTCGATTCTGCTCGAGGTTCATCACTTTTTCAAGGTAAGCGCACGGGAGTGGAAAAAAATCCTACGTTGTTTCGTTTTTCAATCTCTTCCTCCTCTACATCCCTCTGCGCTTTGCTTCCTCTCGTCCAGGATTATCCGACGTCTTGGTGGAAGAAACGTAATTCGGATATGCCGCTTCGAACGATCAAAACTCTGCTTCACAGTATAACGAAGGTGAAGGGAAGCACGATACTCAGTCACATGACCAAGATAAACAATACCCAAGAGTCCGAGCTGCAATCGTATCTCGATCGTCTAATCGCGGTGAGCCTGAACCGTTTTTACGAATACGCCGTAACACGAAGAATTCATAGTAATAAGTAGAACAAATGTGTGCAGACGTTCAGACCGGATGAGATAAGCTCGGGCACGAGAACCATCACGAAATCCTCGAGCCAGGGTAGAACGACCAAACGATTGTCCAAATTTACCCACGAACAGTTGTCGGAAATTTTCAAAAAGATCGGCTCGAAACATCAAGTGCAAGAGGTGAGTCCACTTTCGTTCTTCACCTGGCGAAAAATCGATCGCGCTCTTTTGTTCAATTTACTTCTGTCTCTTCCACTTTTATTCAACACTCGTCACTGCTCGTCGTCTCGCTTTTTTCATTCGCAGGGATTGGCGCAACTGTACGACTTCAAGCTGCAACATCCGGAAGCGGATGTGCAGCCCTTCTTGGTAAAGTCGCATCAGTTCTTCCAGGATTTTATCGAGAAGGGACTCAAGGATATTGATCTGGCGAGAAAGAGTCAAAATATCAACGCTGAGTGTAACAATCAGTACGCGACAGGTGAGTTGACGAGAAAAAATAGCCCGCGGTTACGTTTGACGGTGAGAATTCGCTTCACGGGCACTCTCGTATCAACGCTCAATCTCGACAGATATGCCCACGGAAAATCCAAGTATTACGGTCGAGAAAGGTGCTATGGATCCTATTCAGAGGCTAGAGAAGCTGAGAGCCCTCGAGGCTCAGTACCGAGCGAGCGTCTCGAATCAATCTAATCGTGCATGAAATAACGCCGCAGCACATCTTAGGTGAGTCAGGGCCTGAACCATGGAACGATTAATACGGCAAATTATTCTTAACCCTTCATTAGGCGCGTCGGGGTCTCCGAAGGCCCCTTCACATACACATTTTTTTTCCTGATAAATGGCCACCACTTTTGGATGAGTTAAAAAGCTGTAACTGTTAGCCCTTATTGCAGGGTGGACGATCATAATTCCCAGGGAAAACTCTTAAGGTATTCCTTTCACGAAGCCGAATATTTAACAATCAACTGATTTTCGTTTATAATCTAGTAAAAATAAAAGGTGTCTCAAAGTAACCTGACATTTAAATTCATTCATAACACGTGTTATTTATTTGAAAAGTACGAATATTTCATTTTAATATATCGTACAGACATGGAGGTTATGTGTGGAACACGAAATCCGATAAATGGCCACCTCGTCCCTGTTTGCAAACGTTCACTCTTTTGACGAAACTTTCGAAGACATTTTGGCATTCGTACCCCCAGTACGGGTAAAATTTCAAGCCAAGTTACCGTACTTTGAGAAAAAAATGACCACTCAAAATCGTCTCATTTACACGGCCCTCCATGTTATGATATTTCTATCTAATCAAGAGACCGAGCAGCATCTTGACGCCAAATGACAAAAAAAAATCGATGCCATCGATGTAGACGCCACTGACGGACTGACGAACACGCCGCGACTCTTTATACAGCAAGATGGGCTTTCAGCGGACATTTTTCAACTTTCAATCGACATTACGCGAAAACGCGGCGACGAATCCATTCAATTCTGAGATCTCATAATATTCAGCGAATTTCCGAGCGAAATGACGAATCGAAATTATTCCACACTCGGTGGGTTTGCCGAATCGAATAAAGTCTTTCGGCCATGTCATAAACATGAAACGTACGTCCTTATTAGGATTGATTAACATTTTTTTATTCACACCAAATTACTCTAGATGCCTGATTATAAACTGCTCACGCGTGTAAAAAAATCGAAAGATTCCTTAACGACAATAAAAACCGGGGGTCATCAAATGTTGAAAGAAAATATTAATCATAAAAGTTGGAAAAATGTGACTAGCAGAAAAAATTTTCAAGCCGCGACTTTTCAGAGAAAATGTAAAAATGTTTAAATCTACGAAATGTGGGCGAATTTTTTTATTCTAGTTTATCGTTGGCTATAATAATCGATTCTCACTTATTTTCATCAAGCGCCACTGTAAATTACCAATGATTCAGAAGGGCCCTATGCTCCCGCAAAATACGGGCCTGCGCGAAAGGAATGCCTTAAAAATGCTTTAGAGATGGATAAATTGCAACGATGAAGTGGGGTCCTCGGAGACCCCACGCGCTTACTGGCGTCACAAAAGCAAACGCGCCTAGTGAAGGGCTGAAAAAAAATCGTTTCTTTTCTCGCTAAGTGAAATATTTCGTGATAATTATTTTCGCAGATTGTGTTACAGTGCTGTGGACAACTCGGCGAAAAAAATCATGACAGCGAACGGCCCCAAATATGTATCTAATAATAACGTCTCGCCCCTGGTCCCTTCCCCGTTAATCACGTCCAATTGTGAGATCGCATCAGTAACGAATTACAACAATCTATTTCAGCATCTCGTAGTTGCGGATAGTTTAGGGTAATAATTCATGTGTTATGTTTATCGATCGTATTTATGGCTCTCGCGGTGCGACTCAACGATATTTAAAAGAACAAAGAAACAATAATGTTGCATCCGAGTTATAGTTGTTAGGCATGTGTTTTTTTTTTTTTGGAATTTTCGTAGTCTCCTTTTGTATTGCGTTATTTTTTTAAAATATAAAATAAATAGCCATTAAACAGGAAGAGAGTTTATCGTGGAGCGAACCTCACATTTGCGAGCTCGCGCACGTACGCGTAGATTTGTCAAGGAGAGGGAAAACATCAAAATGTAGAGGCGTTCAAAATACGCCGTATATTCTTTATTGATCGTACAATCGTTTACGCCGATGTCAAGGCGATTCGATACAATGTCGCGAGTACACAATAATAGTATTAACGCGAGGATTACGATAATTCAACGTGTTTTTTTTTTTTTCGTTCACCCGCAGACTATAAATTTGAACCCGGTGTTAAAATTAATTTCTGACGGAAGCGAGCCGCTTTTTTTATTTGCAATCAAGGATGTACAGGAGTCTTGCAGCTACCATGGCGCTAAATAGAATGCTCTGTCGCTTAGCTTGTTCGAAGCTCGTGTGAATAATGTGATCCATTCGGGCGGGATATACATTTAAACGGCGCGAAAAATGAAGCAATTTAGTGGGATTTTTCAAACTAAGAAATAATTATTCTACATTTATCAATATGTAGGTATATTTTAGTAGTATATTGAAGTATACAAAACAATTAATAAAAATTCGTTTATTATCGAAATGGCAGAGCTGTGGTAGAGTGTTGAAGCAAGGTCGCCGCGGGGGCTGCGAAGACTTTGAGCAGCAAAAAAATTCATTTTGTTTCTAGTTAGAACATCTATAGTTTCTACTTGACAGTAATTAAATTGAAGAAAATGCAAATTTAAGAGAATCGCACGGATTTACCGAAAAGAATTAACATCTCACCCAAAATTTCTGTAAAAATTGGATTCAGATGTAGCTTTCTTTTTATTTTCAAAAACAATTCTCGTCAAGCAGAAGTTAGCAATATGATCAATATTTCCTCCAGGTTTCAACTCAATCGGCATAATAGTTTTTGAGTAGTCCTGCACGCCAATTTCGAAAATGCAGTTTTGAGAAAATGCGTTAGAAGTTTACGCTCGCTCCGAATCCGAGCGGTAAGGCCCAGGGGTCACGTTGCTGTAACAATTGAAGTTTTTCAAAATTCACTTTGAATCTTTGGGAAAATATTCTACATATATAGTTCTATCGTTTAAAGAAAAGAAAAAACGACATCGATTTTCTGATCGTTGTAAATGTATATCCTCAACCCGTACAAGAATTAGGACACATTTTGATTCGCCGCAGTCGCGTACCTCGTGCGTTTTTGTTTCATTCTCAGATACTACGAGAAAAAGCGCAATGGACAAAATGGTACATAGTTTGAAATATTGTTTTTCCGTGTGGGTCATTGACGTACGAAAGAAACTTTTGGGAAAATGGTCGATGTAAGTTACTGCAACGCGCTGGAATTCTACTTATTCTCTCAACGCGCATTATCGAGCTGCTGCCGCATCGCCGTAAACAGATTTAACCATCGATCCTATCGATGGTTAAATATTTCATATTACCGGTGAATCAATCATTTAAAAAACGAATCTTAACTGAAAATTCGAGACTCGGTCTACTTATTATGCCACTTATGACTGACTTTACATTAAATCTAGAACCAATATTTGAGAATTTAAAATTTACGCCACTCCTGTCGAATTTTCTCTCCCATACATCCTCGAGTGTCTACCCCATATCGAACTTTCTCATCCCCGCCTTAAGGTATTCCTTTCGCGGAGGGCCGTATTTTGTCGGGGCATGAGCCTTTTCGTGTCCTCGGTAAATTACAGATGCGCTTAATAAAAACTATGTTGCCATAATTTAGTATACCGAACGATAATCTGAGATTAAAAATTTCGCGCAGATTTCGTACATTTAGACATTTGAACTTTTGCCTTTTCCAAGTTCTATCATTAATATTTTCTTTACACATTCGGTGACCCTCTTTTTTCATTGTTGTTACGGATTTATTTATAAAATTCCCACGCGTTGCAGCTCATATCTGGCATCTAGAGTTATTTAGTGTACAAATGATTAGATAGAAATGTGGCCAGCGTGTCATCTCCACAAAGTGCCGTATAAACGACACGATCTTTAGTCGTAATTTTTCGTTAAAAGTTCGGTAAGTTGGCTTGAAATTTGACCAGTATACGCAGATGTATTTTCACCTGATTATAGACGAAAATCAGTTAATTGTTAAATATTCGGGTCCGTAAAAGGAATACCTTAACTTCGCATTCTCGTATCTGAAATTATTTCGGCGCGATGCCGACGATATGACCACAAATAACGTGAGCAGCCAAGCGGAAACGCAGCTGTGGAGCTATTCCGCGATAATTAATTTTAGCACAAAAGTGCACTTTATCATTATACGTTATCTCTGAGCCACCTTAACGGATACACAAAATTCCGGGAGGCATTCTCGAATTATTTCCGCGCGGGTGACTCGTCAACGGAAGGGCAAGGACGTCGACCAAGGACTCGCTCGCTCGCGCATAAAACAATTTAATCTACGTCGCAACATTCGCACTCGTTGGCCAATCGGGAACAACGGAATGCCGGCGCAACGTGTTCATCGATTCCACTACGTCGAATGCTTCGTGTCATAAACGTAAATAGTATTTTACGACACGCACTTTTATCCATAATGCCTCGTTTACAACAATAAACATTTCTCTATAGCAAAACATTGTGCACACGCGTAATTCATTCTTTGTACAGATTATCTTATCACTCGTGGCCTCCTTTTTTCCCTTCGTTTTTCCAATCGCATTTAGCGTCACGAGGCATCACACTCCGCTCTAACATGAAGCGACACACTCTGCTGGATGAACGTACGAACGTCGATGATATTTACGTGGTAACGTAAAAAAATATAATACTTGAGGGTACTTTTTGTTTGTCTCAAGAATTATTCATAATACTATAATGCACGCCGTTCGACTGTACAAGTATACAATTATGTATATATTTATATACATGTATGGGACGTTCCACGCTAAATGGAACAGTTTTGTGGTCCCGCGGGATAGGCGATTCCGACGTTCCTACTGAATTTATTCTCAGCTTGTATATTTCAAACGTCCCAATGACAAAACCGGAGACCAACAGAACTGACAACGGAAAACAACTTTTCTTCCTAATTTTAAGCACGAAATACATATTTGATGAACATTTTTTACTCGTACTTCTCTGTTTTCGTCGACTTTACACGAAAATTTAACAAAACGAGAAACGACGATTAGAAAAATAAATTATTTCGATAAATTGCTTTGCGAGTCGATTCTCCGAAAAAAAACCGGCTTCGTACGAAGAAATCGTGAGTTGTATATCAATTACGTTAATTTCCAATGAGGATGGCGATTAGAAGCTAGTAACGTGGAAAAAGAACAAGCGAAATTGCGACGAACGTAGAAATCGCTAATCGCCGCGCCGTCTGTTTGACTCGTCGTGGAATGTCGCAATATATATATGTACATATATACATACATATGTATACAAAAACGCACACGTGTACATATGCAATCACATGCACTCTAATCACAAAACAAATCTAAGTACGCGACGTGCGTGTGTCTGTGATTATTCGCTGCGTGTGCGAAAAGCGAATCTTCACGCCTCTTCCGAGGGATTTATGAAGAGCGCCGTGAGCGCGAATACGAGGAAGACGATTCCCCCGGTGATGGTTACTGTAATCGGAAGAAGAAACAAACGATGAAACGATAATTCGTAAAACGGAGATAACTTTGAGGAATGTGTGTTTTCTTTTGTCGAAATGTTTCCGCAGACAGCGATGGATTACCTGTACGAACGGATATTCTTTGGGCTATCATGCGACCACCGAGTACGGCCAGCCCGGTACAGAACGAATGTCCCAAAACTCCTCCAACGACGACGCCGTAAACGTCCTGTAAAAAACGTCCTGGTTGAAATCTAATTTTTTAAAGGAATCGTCACAGTGTAAAATTTAAATAATTGACTTTTTTGCATTATTCGATAGGATGGTTGTAAACATTAACCCGGCATCGTCAATTGATTGTAAGCAGACCATTTTTATCGAAATTTCGCACTCGAACGTTTAAACGCGTTCTTCTCGAAATGTCGTTTTTCAAAACGGTGTACACTCTCAAAAGGAGAGTTTTCAAGCTATCCGTCTCAAATTTTGACACAACATTCTTCATGCCATTCTTTATCGTGCCATGGAAGGCGTTTTTCAATCTTCATATTTTTTTCAACGAAATACTGTCGAAAAATGGGCTAAATGCGATACTTTTTTTTTTCAAAACGACGCTGTTTTGTTAATTTTTCATTTTTAAAAACCTCCAGAGCCAGATAGCGGCTTCCATAGTGATTAATGATTTTACAAATTTTGTTTTGGATAATATTTACGGCCACAATCGTGTGCACCGCGAGGACGCCTTTTTTCAGACATTTTCAACCGTTCAAGAAATTCAAAAAGAATAAATGTAAACGTTTAAAAAATAATTTCCTGTTCTTCATGAGTGCTTTGACTCGAAAATTCCTTGACTTTTCCAGGTTTTCCATACAGGTATTGCAAACATTCCAGGTTTTTCAGACCAGTCAGATTAGGGTCAAAGAAAGAACACTTTCTTTTCATCAAACATATATTAAAATTATTTACGTAAAAATAGGAATGGCTGATTTTTGTGAAACAAAACATTTTTAATCTACTTGAAGAAACAAACTAAATTGTCAACTCGATCCTTCTATTGAAGACTTATGTTGAACTGGATAACATAATTTTTTAGGACCAAATACATGGAAATTAGACAAAATTTCAAAATCGCGAAAATCAGCTGTTTTTCGACCCGTTACACTGTGACGATTCCTTAACCGGAAGTTCGCTTCTGTTTGATGTCGGAACTGACCTCTCTCGCTGCAAGTATAATCGTCGTAAGTTGCGAACGATCGCCCCACTCCGCGAGGAACGTGAGCGTAAACGCCTGAAGGAAGATCCTCGAGAGAATTACGAGGGCGCTCGTTTTTTTCGTTTTCCTCAAAACGCCCGTTTCCGGATCTTGCACCGTCGTACCTGCTGTTTCCTTCTCAAACTTGCGAGCGCGATAGTTGGAACGAACGAAAAAATTATTTTAAACTACTCGTGCGATACGGAAGTTTTAGTACTGTAGTAAACTACACAGACAGCAGAGTTGAAATCAACGAAACATTTTTTTGCATCTGGAGCGTTTTGTTTGTACGGTGTGATGGTAATTAATATTCATAGCGCTCGTGCGATAGTAATTCGTTGACTATTCATAGCCGCAGCTGGCACGATACCCCAAGCAGCTTTGGCCCTGGCCGATACTTGGTTGGGTGACCGCTGAGCCGCACTTTTAGCGTGCGGCTGAGCGGTCTCTAACTCATATTTTTTTAGTTAGAGTGATATTAGTCTTTGTAAACGTTACAAACGACACGGGAAAATTATATACCTATAAATAGCAATGAGTGATTTTTGTGAAAAAAAAAAACAACATTTTAACCGACTTGAAGGAACAAAGGAAATTCTCAACTCGATCCTTCTATTGAATAATTATGTTGAACTGGATAACATCATTTTTTTAAGACCAAATATATGGAAATTTGATAAAATTCATATTTATTTTTTTTAACTGAAATTCGGAACATAATTTAAACATTATAAAGTAAAAAAATGCATCAAAAGCAAATACAGAACCTGTTCTTCATTATAAACAAAAGTTAGTACGCCGGTGAAAATAAACAAAAAATAAATGTAAATACTTATCTATAATGACAATGATGTGGTTGTGTATCGACAGATCGAACGCAAATGTATTTTTGTAGCCTTACTTTTAATTTACTTTAATTTACAAATGTAGCTTTACAGTAAATTAGTTTTCAGTTTTTAAATTCTCAATGTTTGGCACTGACATAACTTTCTTTCGTGTATAATGAGGAATAATATAAATATTGAAGATATACAAAAATATTAATTTTTATACTGTCCAGCTTTTTTTTTTGTCGGTTTCATTTTTTGTATCTTTCAAAAAGTAAATTGTGAGAAAATTCCAGAATTCCCTGACGTTCCCCTGATTATTCTGGGAGGAAAGAAATTCCCTGTTTTCCATATGCGTAACAACCCTGATTTCCTACCCCTGAAGGGGTAGGAAAGAGGGTGCAAAAGGACTGGAGGTGCAGGATTAGCAAAGAAGAGAATGAGACGCTCGGGCACTTGTTAGTATGTGAAAAAGGCTTGGAGTTAGTAACGGAGAAAGCAAGGAAGAAAGCAAAGGATTGGGTGCGAGGAATGGATAGTTCAGCGATAAAGGGAGAAATTATAAATATGTCGGGAGGGAAGATACAAAAAGGAATATACAAGTCTTTTCGGGAAATAGAGGAAGTGTGCAGAAAAATGTGCAAGGTGGAAGGGGAGGAGAAAGAGAAGGGAGGAGAAATGCTAGTTAGTGACAAGGAAAAGAGTATACAGAGTAGAAAATGTTGCGGTAGTAAGAGAAAAAATTGCATTTTGTAGAAGAACTTCTTAAAAAAGTTGTGCAAATAAAACTCTATTCGATTGAACCGCTACGCGTGTGTAGAATCTGAAGAGTTCGTAACGACGATAAGAAAAGGGAGTCACCAAATGCTTCGAAAATGTTAATGGTAAAACTTGGAAAAATGTGACTAACGTAAGAATTTTCGTAGCCGCGACTTTTCAGAGAAAATGTAAAAATGTCTAAATCTACTCAATTTGCGCGAAACTTTTTATCCGTTTATCGCTCGGTATAATAACCGATTATTCCGGAGGGCCCTGCTTATGTCCCCACAAAGCACAGCCCTCCTAGAAAGCAATACCTCAATTAATGCGGAGAAACCTGCAAAGCCTCACGGACGAATTTTAAAAATGACAAAAGAAGCTCACATCAGTCAATAGAATAACGGTGTTGAGTTTGCATCGTTGAAGTGCAACGAATATTCTTCTTTCCTCTTTCATTTTCATTATTATCGTAAATGATTCCTTGTCAATTTATTTGGTAGATGTTTAATCAGCATCCCCAAAACGTTTGAGTGATTTTAGTAGCCCAAATAGGCAAAAAGCTGCTTTGGCAGTCTAAAAAAGTAATTTTCCTTGCTTCCCAACGATGCAAACTTCACCGCCACATACAATATAAAACGCTATCCTCTGCTCTGGAGAATCGAAACTCATCGAATCCACGAACACAAAATTGGAAAAGAAAATTCATCGAACGAATACTCATTGTGCGCTTCGCAATTGGCAATTTATCTCCGGTGTAAAGATTAGACGGTACCTCGTCGTCGCGTTTCCTCAAGTCCGACTGAACTTCCTCGAGCTCTTCCTGAGCCTCGGTGGGCGACATGTAATAGCCGTCTCTCAGCATCTTCAGGCCGAACAAGGCGAAGAGCGCGGTGGAGATGTAATAGGTGTAGGCGCGTGGAATAATGGTCGCGGCATAGCCGAACAATACTGCGGAACGTCGATCCGAATTATTAAACAGCCAATGTATACGCCAATGGGTATGGAACTTACCTGAGAGAACGGTCATGAGAGCTAAGGCGCCGATGGCTCCAGCGAACACCGCCAGTCTGGGATGTCGCATGGCCATGATAGCGGCGATGAAGAATGTCTTGTCACCCAATTCGGAGACAACGATGACGGACAGAGAGGCCACGAATGCATGGAGGAAGCCAAGATTTTCCCGGATCGGTGTACTCGCGGTCGATTCCCGATTCTTGAGACAAAATTTACATTCGCGTTATCGTTAGTTTAGAATATCTACGATTTCCTGACATCGACAAGATGCGACGGAAGATCCTAACGAGGCATAAAAACGAAGGGTTTGCGATAAGGAACGTAAACCCAAACAAACTCACTATCGAGGTAAGGACATCCTCAGGTTGTGGCATCGCGAGTGGCATTTTCTCGGCTGCGGCTACGACTGTCGAGCAACAAACGAATGTTGCGATAACGGCAATTTTATTGCCCATCGAGCCCAGCCCCGCGTAACCTGGCAGATTTATATTCATCTTTGGAAATGGAAAATTTCCGTGATCATTAATGAAACTGCTGCTCGCACTCTACGGACACTTTTGCCTTCGTCCGTTGTCCCGGCGGTACTCGAACTACGGGCAGCGGAACTCCGTGAGCGCGGTCTCGCAGCGAGTGGCAGCGAGCGCGCGTGGACACGGAACGAGTGGCGGCCGGAACGCGAGGGAGAGGGGATTTATATCGGCGAGGCTTTTCACGCTCCGATTGCGGCCGCGAGGATCGTCGCGATCGCAAGCATCGTTTTTTTTACCGTCGTTAACTTCCCCGTGACAACGATTTAACTGCTATTTTTTATACAATAATATTATTGTGCCTAGTGTCACCGGAAATGCTCACGGACATTGTCGAGGGCGGCGTGGCACGAAGTTCCTTCGGCTGTCGATTATCTATAAAGATCGACTCGATCCTCGAAAAATGGCATAGGTTTCGAGAGCTTTGAAGTGTCTATCGCCACACTCGTAACATTTTGTTCATCGTTTCCGTATTTCATAACCTACAAAATCATACGACCGTACTCGAGATTTTTCCGAAGATTCGACTAGTGCCTAAAGTCGCTGAGGAAACTTTCTCCAGAAGAAAACAATGAATCGAGGGCGCGGTCGATAATCGGTCATTCGTTATCAGTGATTATCGATCACGTAACGATACGTGCGATAAAATCCTCGCTATGCTTGCCACGTTGTTTAAGACTCCCGCTACGACGCGACTGCAGCGCCGCGACCGTGAACGCGGAAATTTCGAATCGAGCGGAAGCTCACGCTACACCTAGGCAGTGCGGTGCTGACGTTTGATACGTAATCGTAAAATCGTAACAAGTTTCGGATAAACCGAAGGATATATGTAAAGTGGATAGCCAAAGTGGCGCAACTCCTGAAATATACAAATGTCACAGATATTGCTGTTAAATATAAAACATACATTGCATTTTGTCATTCGCCCCACAATACGTAACACATCGTCCGGTTCTGTCGCGCTTGTGTTTTGGTATTCGGTTAGGGGACGGCCCTTACCGTCAATTATTATACCAAACGATAAACTGGGGTAAAGAATTGCGCGTGCATTGAGTAGATTTAGGTATTTTTACATTTTCTCTGAAAATTCGCGGCTACAAAAATTCTGCACGTCACATTTTAGAAAGTTTTACCATTAATATTTTCTTTAAACTTTCTTTAAAATTCGTTTACCCCCTGTTTTTATCGCATTTTACTGCATATCCAGCATATGTACGGCTATCGCTCGAACTAGAATTATCTAAAAATATTAATCTTATACCTTCGCCCGAATTATAACGAAAAACGTCTTTTTCGAACACGCAAAAAATGTCACCATTTTGTTATTTTGCGATATAAAATAATAATTCTAGTACGGGCCACAGCGACATATACAGATTAAGAATCTTTTTCAATTTTTGGCTTGAGATTACCTGGAGAGCGCAAACCATCAACGTCAGCAACATATTTCTTAAATGCCTTAACACGATTATAAATTATTAAACGAACATACATTTATATGAAAAAAAAACAAATTGTTTCCTATTCTGTAAGAGTGTACTTTCACGCGAAAAGAAAACGTTTGTGCCGATACATGCATCAGTTTAAAAAAGTATTAAAAATATCTTATTTTTCCAGCGGTCACAGTAGAATAGCCCCTTAAGGGGACGAAAGTCTATTTTGTCGAGTTTCGTGTTATAGTCAATTAAATTGTGTATAATACGAAACTTCCATTGAGTATTAACGAAATTTACTTAATTATAATACAAAACAAAAATCATCAAAAATGATTGGTACGACCTGCAGAAACGATGATATATATATGGGATCATCCATGAACCACGTGAAGCTCAAATAGGAGGTTACGATAACGTCACGATAGGTCACGCTGGGAGGGAGCGGGGGGGGGGGGGGGTGTTGTCACACATCATGTGTATTTTTTTTGTCTAACTGCGCGGACAATGCTATTTAAATATACTGACAATATATACCTCATTTCGTTGTTCATAATAAAATACCGCACTCTCTATTGCTTTTGTGTGCCATTTCTTAACAAAAAATACACGGGATGTTGGGGCGGGGGGGGGGGCGTTAGCCTAGAACTTCACCACATATCACCACATGGGGAAGGGGGGCTGAAAAAGTGGCCTAAAAACCTCACGCGATTAAGGGCGGGGTAAAGTTAATTCGGCGAAAAAAAGGCATGTTTTTAAGATTTTTTTTGGCGTAACGAATAGTGTTCGTTTATTGAAAAATTTACATATAATAAAGTAACATTTGAACAACATTCTCCTAAATTTGCATTGCAAAATATTCAAAATTGAGCGAGTGAAAATTAAACCCCGGAGGCGCCTCGAAAAAAAGTTGGTTTGCGGTGTGCACCATAACTCGCAACAGAATAATCTGAAACAAAAAAATCAAAATGCATTTGTTAAAGGAGATGTTTCTCGAGGTAATGACGGGAGGATTTTTTTTTTTCGATTTTTCGATTTTTCGTAGCACTTGGGAGCCAAAAACCCGATTTTTGCTAAAAAAATCGGCTAATTTGTTGTTGAAAAATGATTAATGATTAAAAAAACAAAAAGCTCTCGACAATACCTGGTGAATTATGTGAAGAAGTACTGTGCAAAATTTCAAAGCGATTGGTCCAGTAGATTTTGAGTTATCGTGCACACGGACTTCAAATATGACAAGTCTCAGAAAAACGGTTTGAAAAACGCAGAAGAGTTTGGTCGCTTAGCGCTCATTGCACATAAGTTTGAGAACACTTCTCGATTGCATAAAAATCTGAGAAAATTCATGCATATTAAAGGTACTCAAAAGATTAATTGTGCATAATAATAATTCCAAAATGTTATTAACAAAATGATGAAAAAAAAAAATTAGTCAACAAATTTCCCCGCAACCCAATTTTTTTTCGTGATTCGTTCATTTTTCTGAATACGTATGAATTTTTTCAGATTTTTCAATTATCTTTGAATTTTTAGAAATTCAAAATAAAACTCGATAATTTTCTTATACTCACTCAAAGTCGTCGATGCCAGGTCCGTAGAGCAAAAGGCTTCCATCAAGATGATCGAGAGCATCTTTTTGCCTTTGTCTACGCAAAACTCTTTCTTCTTTACTGTCAACTGATGTACAGACTAATGTGTATACTAATATACACCATGCCTCGAATATACATAACGGGACCGGAACAGGCCCGTTTATCAAGAAATTTATTCGGGGTCGAAAAATACAATAGCGCGCCGCGCAGCTGCCGCCCAGGTATAAAACCCGGCATGGAGCAATAGACGCTCAAATACTCATAACTTCGTCAATTTTACTCCGATCGACTTGAAATTTTAACACAATATTCTTGATAAATTATGCATTCATTTAGAAAATTAAAAAAAAATTAATACTTTACCCCGCCCTTAACGGATTCCTAGGACGCCTAGATTGATTCGTAACTATTAGGGTTCCGTTTGTGAGCATTGTGTGGTTGCGAGCGAAACTCTTTTTAGTACGATTATGGGCTATGGGCGTCGCGTCGGTGGTGAATCGAGGGGAGCGTCCTATGCTTATGCACGGGGAGCATCCTATGCTTATGCACGGGGCCAATTGGCTGTTACCAACTGTTGGCTATAAAAGAATCGTCATATTAAGCCTACGTTTTAGAACATTATTTACACCTCTTTATAATAATATGCATTGTTAAACGTTCGATGACTACATAAAACGTTTTCATCACTTCGTAGAATTATTTTCAATAATCTTTTCCCGCTTAATTAACGCGAGATGTCGTGGCGACGTCGTAAGTCGTGGTATATGAGAATGCTCTGGTTGGCAGAAGTGTCACGAAGTTAGAAATATACGTGCCCCGTTCCGATTATTGGTCCGAGTGAAAAATTCTTTCGCTGGGAAAGAAAACTGTGTGCTGAATCTATCTACATATAATCTGAGAGAAATAAAAAACTTTAATAATTTTCTGAAATTTCAAAAAAGTATTTCATGTTTGAAAAAAAATCCATTGTATTTTGTCTTTTCCTAGACATTTTTGGAATCGTATCATTTCTGAACATGGATTCTGAACTAATATTGAGTAATACTAATAGAGAGGAACCGGTGCGATGGTCTAGTGGTTAGCGTGCTTGCCACTAAACCTGCGGACTAGGAGGTACCGGGTTCGAATCCCAGTCGCGTACATTTCGTCGGGAAATGTTTTTTTTCAGCATTTCGTGGCGAAATTAGATTAGCTCCACGACTGGGGGGCGAACTTGGTGACCGGTTGTATTGGTATGGCTTTTCCGCAGTTTCCCTATACCCAGGACAGATATGCATAGTGAATACGATACAGAGGGAGAAGTCGGCTGCGTCCCCAGGGGGGGGTGGAATTGCTGGCAGAGCGGGAGTTGGGAAACGGGCGATATAAGGAGGGGGGGGGGTAGTGGAATGGGAGGTGGGAAGTTGAGGCGGATTGGGGCTCGTTAAAACGGTCGTCGATCGTCTACGCCGTTTCTATAGAATTTAAAATAAAAAAAGAAACACACATTTCAACATAGGGAGATCCCTCTACGCCATTCATTGCTGAATGGCAGTTTTACGCATGAAATAATCTGACACAATGTTTATTTTTGTGTAAATCTTGTAAACGATTTCAGGAAATAATACTGACTCATGTTACAGACGATTTGGCCTTCGTATACCATAATTTCACTCATGTTTAATTGCATCAATTAAAAGTTGATGCCCCCAAGCTGTATTCACTGCTCGATCTGAAAAAATGTATGCGCGTAATTCTCGATATTTTCTGCGAAAATTATTAGGCGGTTGATAATTGACAATCATAATCGTATCAAAAATTAGTTACTGTTCCGTGAAATGTTTTAAAAAATAAAAAATAAAATTCAAATTTATTTTTTAAGTTTCTCGACTTTTTCCCCTTAAGTTTAACAAGTAACTAGTGCAAATCTGTAAAAGAAGTCGATACGCATTAGTCTTTGCATTTTGAAGACGATTACACGATGTTTAGTAACCATACACTTGTTCCTTTAATTGTTTTCTAAAACCTTGATCACTCGGTGCGGAAAAACTGTTCGATGGATTGATCAGAAAATGTACAGGGCTATCGGGAGTGCATTGAGCTGAAAAAAACCTGGCAATATTAGTCTTTCCATCAACATTCGTAAAGTAGTGGTAGATTTACTGAAAAACCATTAAAAGTCTTTTTTCTGTACCTTTTCCGAACTGATGTTGAGGGTGAAAGAAAATCTTAAAAATCTAGGTAAATGTAGCCCTTTAACCCTTTGAAGCATAGTGACATACTGGTATGTCACGTACTTTCACTCTGTTTTACTTAAATAAACATTTTTTTTAGCGCATAACGACGAGTGTGAATGTATATTTAGGATGTTAGGAGATCAATTGTTACTATAATATCACTCTCAAGGGTTTGTGTTGCACTTAGTGGATGTTGATAATCACTATAGTACAAAAAAACACGTTTTATAGGCAATAAATGTAATTGTGCCTAATCTAGCAGGTAAACCATACACAAAAAATGAATTCAGAGACGTTTTTTGGGTCGCTGATTACGAATTCGAGCTCAAAATCCAGAAATTCAAAATGGTGAATCCAATATGGCGGACCAAAGTCGGAGATTTTACTGGAATTGCTAAAACATCGGAGTTGCTCAATATGTTGATTCTGTTATACTGAATTTCTAATAGAATTACGTTTTTCGCATTACCCGGAGCTAACGGCGAGGATGTAGCGAGTTTCTAGCTTCATATTTTTTTTATTTATTTTTTTACCTTTTCATTTAAAAAATTTTTTTTTGCTTTTTTAGTGTAGAACTTTTTAAATTTATATATTTTGACTGGTTTCAAAATTAGCAACTTCAATAACCCTAAAGCACCGAGTTTCCTCTCCATCAAGTGAATTTTATGTTTCAGATTACCAGTTATTTTTAAATTATAAGCTCAGATTAGTATCAGTGACCAAGCCAGATTTGAATTTTGTTGTCCTGTATTGGAACTGCCATTTTTATTGTTCAATTTTGAACTGAGATTCGAATTCAACGACTGAAAAAAACCCTGCATATGGAGTTTCATCTTCATCAAGCTACTTTAAGCATTTTGGTCCGTCATATTGGATCCGCCATCTTGAGTTTCCAAATTTTGAGTGCAGATTTGTAATCAGCGACCCCGAAAACCCCCGAGTACCAACTTTTGCTTTCATCAAACAGTTTTTGCATTTGTGATCCGCCATATTGGATCCGCCATCTTGAGTTTTCAAATTTTTAGTGCAGATTTGTAATCAGCGACCCCGAAAACCCCCGAGTATCAACTTTTGCTTTCATCGAACAATTTTTGCATTTGTGATCCGCCATATTGGATCCGCCATCTTGAGTTTTCAAATTTTGAGTGCAGACTTGTAATCAGCGACCCCGAAAACCCCCGAGTACCAACTTTCGCTTTCATCAAACGATTTTTGCATTTATGGTCCGCCATGTTGGATCCGCCATCTTGAATTTCCAAATTTTGAGTGCAGATTTGTAATCAGCGACCCCGAAAACCCCCGAGTACCAGCTTTCGCTTTCATCGAACGATTTTTGCATTTATGGTCCGCCATCTTGAATTTCCAAATTTTGAGTGCAGAGTTGTAATCAGCGACCTCGAAAACCCCCGAGCACAAAGTATTGAGCTGATTGCACGTAAGGACAAATGTATGCTTCAAAGGGTTAATACTTGAAAGAAAAAAAAATCGCGCATAAGCAACTACTGTGCCATTGTTTACTCAGCGTCGAAATTTCTCCGTGGATATCTCGGCCAATATTGTCGCGCATTTAAAAAAAGCTTTTTGCTCGCAATGGCACAACCTGTATGCTTACCAAACAAACCCTAATAGTTATCAATCACCCTGCATTCAAGATATCTTCATATTTCCACATTTTTCGTAGATCAGTGAAAACAGAATACATCGTCCCACCCATTATATCTTTGGATCAATATGGCTTTCGAAATTTTACACGAGTGTCAAACCTGAGGAATTTCGAACGCCGTGGGCACTAAGCAGCGCACGATTCGATTATTCGGCATCGTCACGTGGCCCGAGTCGAACATCGCATTATTATACAATTTTTATCGCGTGTGTATGCAAGTGCATACGTATCTCGCGATCCAGCGAGTTTTGCTCTCCGAAGTATGTAATACAGCACACGAGACAGGAAATCAAAAGACGCGCACAGCGGGGGGAGAGGGTGGGTAGGGGGAGTTCACGTACGTTGATCGAGGAGTCTCGTCGATCTTGGGCTGTCCAGACTGCTACGTATGACGGATTTGCCCGATCGGTAATCAGTAGCGATTCCGCGTCCCGTACGAATATGACGCCTCTCTCTGTATATGAATCTTTTTCTCTTGGTGGCTTCCTCTCTCGTCGCGAGTGTGTCTCTTGTGCGTCAATTGTCGTGATCGGCGAGAAATGAATTGCGGAAATGGTACGACATTGCGAATAATGCAAATAGAATGAAAAAACAAAAACAACGTTGGTATAGCGAGTTTTGAAGCGATGTTTGGGGTCTCTGGGGACCCCACTTCATCAATGTCATATTTTGAGCTCTTATAAAAGCGTGCAACGGTACGTGGGAAATTGTGATCGTGCGTGAAGCCTGCCAAGAGGGTCAACCATTTTGAGATCATTGTTGCGACGTACGCGTGCAGAAATTCGCTGGGGCGTTCGCAGCTCCTGCCACATCCTTAAAGGAATTTCATTGTGACGCCGTACGTAGGAAGTCCATATTGGAATTCACGTTGATTCCGCGCTATTTCCTGATTTATGTCGTTGGAGTTCATCTGGTACCGAGTCAGTCAAAAGAAAAATTATTACGACTAGCGTAGTCCGTTCAATAAGTTTGGCAACGCTGCAACCAAGCGCGACCGCGTATCCTGTACAGCTGCCATGTGCTAGAAATTTTTCACTCGCGTCCATGGTTCATCGTCGATCTCTTTTTCGACCATGGAAGAAAATTCAAAAAAGGAAGCGTTTTTCTGGAAAGACAAACAAAATCCATTTTCGATAATCAAATATTTTCTCAATCAATCTCGAAATCAATTTTTTATGTGTTGTTATTTCGTATCCTTCTTTTATAACTACAATGATTTTATTTGCGATTAATTTATTTGATTTTATTCTTTAAGCCGATTTAGTTATTACATTTCCAGTCACTTCTGTATAATGTGCTGTAGAAGTGTAGTGCACATTGCGTCGTTCGGAAAGTATTAGTGTTGATTTCAAAAAGCGCGCGGTTGCGACGTTGCCATCATAATATGCGACTGGAGTATTATGGAGGTTAACCTCCAAAAAATCAGCATTTTTCGAGACAAATTAATTTATTCTGAAGCTCACAAGTATCTAATGGATTTTAAAAAGCTGTCCAAACGTTCTTTAGATATTTTTTTATCCATTATAAAAGTTTCTTTCGAAACTGTTTGTCAATGCTTGCAAATTTCACGTTTATAGACGGGAAAAACACGACAATCCATAAGAGACCATGTTAATTTAGAAAATTGTAATTTATTAATTGCTCACAAACAAGGTATCCGGAGAGTTTGAAATTTGAACAGGTGACTTTTTAGATACTCATAAGTGAACGCGATTTTTTAAAATCAATATCTGTTTGGTAACTCGATCATCACATGGACTTCCTTAAGTACCACATTCGAATCGTAAAGATGTGAAAAGTCTGAAGAAAAATCTCGGCCCGTTGAAACATAACCTGCACTCTTCGCGAGCGTGCACATGTGCGGTGATATGACTTCAAAGTCCAGTAAAATAAATAAACGATAATTTCAGTGGATTTTCAGTTACGTGATTCAAGTTTTTTTTGGAGATATAATTTATTGAGCGAGTTTAATTGGAGCGAGCGAAAATTAATTACACATCTACTTAGTATGAATGTCAAGCTGTTTGACAATATATTTTTTCTTTCGATGTATAAAATGGCTGACTACTCGAAACAGCTCTTTTCCAATTGGCGTGACAAATAAGTTCAACAATTTTCACCCGATTTACTTCAAACTTAAAACTTATGTTCCTAATTGCATTTATAACGAAATTTTTCACTGAAAATTAATTTCTTAAGTTCAAATACCTACAAATTTTGAATAAAACAATATTTTTTAAATTCCGTACGTACTTCTCTAGGTATTCTACTGTAGATTGACGAGAATTTTTGTTTTTTGTTCTAGGTAATAAATTGTGGATGCTAAATGTCACGCCGCGGAGCGCCTAAAAAAATAATAACAAAAGAAAATATTGGTAGTCGGTCATTTTGTACATCGAAAAAAAAAATATATATATTTTCTAACAGCTTTGTATTTTTTTTTTTGATGTTATTATAATATTTTTATTTCCAGCAGTATGGTGTGCTACACCTTTTACATAACCGTCTTTCGTTCAATTATATCTACGTAAGGTTACAATATTTTTACAATATTTTATTTTTGCTTAAAGTTAGAGTTTAAAGTTAGTATTCCTCCGTTCTTTCATTCCCTCGGTTGGCGGTGGTTCCCTCGGTTCTCGCTTTTTTTAAGGTTCTTTCGTAGGCTTTTATATACTGGCAAATTTCGGGCTTAATTTCCGCTTTTAGGGTTTCTATCGTCCATTCCGTTAGTTTCCTTCCCTCTCTCTCTCCTCTCCAGTTATCTAACGCCTGTACATATTCCCTACCTATGTTAGCTCTGATTTTTTCGCATTTCCAGATATGCTCAAGGCTCTCTTCCTCTTTTTTGCAGATTTCGCAATTTGTGTCACTATATCCCTTTTTTCCTTGTTTCCCTACATTACCACATCTGAGCCGCGCCCACGTTTCCTTCAGGTCCCCGTTCGTGTTTTCATCGTCCCAGTATTTTTCCATATTTATCCCCATTTTTATTTTGGCGTAGTTTGGGCAGAAGGTCGATGTATCGGCCTTTTCCCAATCTCGCTGAGTGTCTTGTTCCATTTTTAATTTGACCCCTTCTTTGAGAACTTTTTCTAGTCTTCTTCCTTCCCCCCCTTTCCATATCAAATCTACTACTCTCCCGTCACCGACTTCCCTCATGGCGTTGACAAATTCTTTTCCCCATCTCGATGGATTCCCATTTTTGATCCCCCTCATTTCCTCCCTCAGGCATATTTTTGGCCATCGGCCCTCTTCCATTTTAATGATTTTCACGACGTAGTTTCCCGCCCTTCGTCTCGCTTCTACTTCGACACTTCTCCTTCCTGCTTCTAATTTCCACAGATAGTCCGGTGTGTTTTTTGCCAAACCCATTGCCATTTTCACAAAAGTTCCCTGTAGTTTTTCCATAACTTCCCTTCTTTTCCACCCCCAAAGCTCTATCCCATAGAAGGCCCCAGCCTTAACCAGCGAGTCCATAAGCTGTAGCCTATGCTTTAGCTTGTTAACTCGTGCCCTTTTCATAATTCCCCACACTGAATTTATGGCCTTACGCGCTTTTCCTTCCAGACTCATTAGATGTTTCCGCGTTGTGTTTTTTGTGGAGAACCAATACCCTAGATATTTGTATTCGTTTACAATTTCAATGTTCTCTTCTTTAAACATAAAGTTCTCGTTTTTCTTTTTCCTTCCGCCATTCCGAAATATGATTACTTTTGTTTTTTTTACGTTTACCTCCATGTTTTCTTTTTCCACGTAGCGTTCCAATGTTTTAAGCATTTCGCGTAACCCTGCGGCTTCTTCCGCTACCAGGGCCACGTCGTCCGCATATTTTAACGCGTAAATTTTTTGTCCTCCTATGACCGTACCTCCTTCCTTCTTACGTTCCCATTCATCATCCACGTCGTCCAGTACCAAGTTGAATAGTAGTGGACTCAACGGGCAACCTTGTCTTACTCCCCTTATTGTTTGGAAACTATTCGATATTCCCTCCCCCGTTATCACCTCATTGTCGGTTTTCGCGTAGATTCCTTTGATCATGTCGTACATTTTTCCCCTAATTCCTTTTTGCCAGATTTTATTTAGCATTCTTTCCCTATCAATCTTGTCGAAAGCTGCCTTGAAGTCCACGAATGCTACGTACATTTCCCCCCCCCTTCTTTTTCAACCTATTATTTATCAATGAATTTAAGACAAAAATGTGATCCCTCGTTCCCCTATTTGGTCTAAATCCTGCTTGACTTTCCTTTAGGATTTTTTCTTTTTCTATCCAGTTCCTTAACCTACTTGCCATGATACTGGTTAAGATTTTATATCCAATGTCGAGCAATGCTATTCCCCGGTAGTTGCTCACCATGTTGTCCTCGCCCCCTTTGAGAATTGGATAAATTCTGGCTATCTCCCACCCCCTTGGCAATCTTCCTGTTTCCCAACATTTATTTAAGATTTCTCTTAGCTTTTCTCTTCCTTTTTCGCTTAGGCCTTTTATAAACTCTCCTGTTATGCCATCTTCCCCTGCTGCTTTTTTCTTTTTCAGGTTCCTTATTGTCTTATTTATTTCGTCTTGGTCAGTTTCTTTATCAAGCTTTTCCTCTGCTGAGGCCTCCGATCTATTGTAAGTTTCGTTTTTCTGAATTAATGTCCGCTCGCTTCCTTCTTCCTTTCTACCCAATAAGCTCTCAAAATGTCTCACCCATTCGTTTTTATCGATATTTTGTCCAAAACTTTTCTTTTTGTTCCTAAAAAGTCCCACGGCCGCCCACCATTCAACCATGTTTTTACTTTCTCTGACTTTCGCCCATTTTTCTTCGAAACATGCAAGTCTTTTCGCAGCGCACAATTCTTTTAACACTTTTCTTTCGTTCCTTAATCTGATCTTGTGTATATCAGATTTCGTCACCAGGAAAACGTTCAAGCATTTCCACACGTTTTTCCTCTGCTCCTTGCACTCCCCATCCCACCAACTTGTTTCATTAATTACTTCTTTATGTTTCTTTACCATTCCTACTTTTTGCGCGGCTTCCCAAATGGTTTTCTTTAATCGCTCCCAATTCATTTCTCCTTCGTTTCTTTTTTGTGTTTCATCAATTAATCTGTCCACTTCTACTTCGAAGTCTTTGTATCCCTCTTCGATCCACCTAAGTCTTTTGCTATTTTCTTTCGTATTTCTTTCATTTTTCTTTTTTGTTTTCTGTTTCGACCCTCCTTTAATGTTGAACGCTACTGGTAGGTGGTCTGATTCTATTCTAGGTAGTACATTTATCGAAGTTACCGTGTTTTCTTCTTCGTCTTCCATTTTAATCACCAAGTCGAGAACCGAGTTGCCACCGCCTCCCCCTATGAAAGTAATTTTCCCCTTTCGATCCCCTTCCAGTCGCCCATTAAGTATTGCCAATCCCAGACTTTCACAAAACCTTAATAATTTTCTACCTTCGGTGCTTATCACATTATCCTCTGAGCGTCTTTTATCGTCCAGCCCTCCAGTTTTTTCACACTCTACTATTCCCTTATCCGTACCCACTCTCGCATTCAGATCTCCCGCTATGATTACCCCTATTCCGTCCTCTGATCCTTTTTCTATCAGCTTTCTCAATTCTTCCTTCATTCGTGCAAACCCCGTATTGTTGTATGCTTCGATTATCCATAAGTCCTTATACAGTGGTTTGCGGTCGATTTCTATTATCATTCCGAATTTCCATTCCTTTATTTTGCAGCGGTTTGTTAGGTGATTCCTAACTCCTATAAGATGGCCCCCGCTCGCCCTACCCATTTTCTTTTCTCTTTCTGCTGGTTTCGCCCACCACTTAAAGTTTTTGTTTAATGTCTTTAATGCTTCTTTCTCGCTTCCCCTTTCCAGCCAGGTTTCCTGTAATAGCACAATTTCAAAATCGTTGAGAAATTTGGCGATCTTCCGGATTTTCCCCCATCCAGCGATATTCCACGTGACGACGTTCAGGTAGTCTTCTTCTTTCTTCACGAAAAAGCATCTCCTCAAGGCGTCCCTCGTCCTCCATCCATCGCCACCAGACTCCGTTGATGCGTATTTTCATGTACCCGATTGCCACACTATTTCCTCTTTTTTGTTCGGCCTCGGCCTTACTCCGCAGCCAGTCTCGAATTTCGATTTCCCTCGGCGTTAAATCATCCTCGAGCCATACCCCTGATCCTTTCAGTTGCCTCTTTCTCCTCATCAGTTCTTTTTTTGTTTCTGCTGATCTACAGGTTACCACGGGACCTCCACCTAGCCTTTGGACCTTCATAATTTGTGGGTCTATTCCTAGCCAGTCCTCTAGGATACCCGTGATTTCCTGAGCTTTCCTTATCTCACTTCCCCCGTTGCCCACTCCTCTCACCTTGATATTTCTCTTCCTTTTTGTTCTTTCGATCTTCTCAAATTCCCATTCACCTGCTGACAGCGCATCAGGTCGTCTTTCTTCCTTCCTCTCATACCCCTCCCGGTAGTGTTTCTCACCTCCTATCGGCCTTCCTTCTCCGCCCGGTCTCCTCCCTTTCTTACGTCTCCGGGATACCACTTCCTCGAATTCACCCACATCGCTTGGTTCACGATTGTTGTGATCTCCCGACTCTCTTTCCATGTAAGCGCTGGCCATTCCGTTGTTACTGTTGTTATTGTCATCTTCTTCCTCTGCGTCCGGGACGAATGCGTCACTTGTGTTTCTGTTTGAAGTTAGCGCTTTTAATTCGTCCCCCATTTTCCTTATGGTTCCTTCGTATCCGTTTCTTTCCTCTTCCCAAATCGCTCTGTCCCTGTATATAGCCATTTTCCATACTTCGGCCTCACCGAGCAGGTCTTTTATGATCGCGTTCATATTTTCGCATCTGCAAGGTAAAGGTGCCAAATGCTCTTTCTCTTGTTGTAATCGTTCTATTATTACCTCTTGTTGGATCACTTTTTCCCTCCATTTCGCTTGTTCCTTAATTATCAGTTCTTCTACTTTTCTTCTTGGGATCAGGTCTTCCCCTTCGTCGTCTTTCCTGTCCCCTCCCTTATATCCTTGTCTTTGTCCCGAACTGTTCATCCTATTCTCTACCGCTCTTTCTACCACCCTTTCCACCTCACCTCTTATCTTGATCTCCCATTTTTCCTCCCAGTTTTCCAACTGCTTGCTTTTCATTTTTTCCAGGTGTTCATCCTTCCATGTAGATGTGTTCGTCACCTCTTCATCTCCTCTCCTTGACCGTTCGCTTGATCCTCCTTTGTATCCTTTCTTGCGTTTTCCAGTGCCCCAGCAGTCCATGAGCGATCTCACGCCATGGATTTTCCTTTTTTTTCGACCCAGAGCTCCTCTCGGTCTTCCTCTCCTCCGTTTTCCTGTTTCCAGAATTTCATCCGTCTTGTCTCGTTCCTCGCCCGACTCCACTCTCGGTGAATCTCCACCTGTCAAATTCACGTACGCGTGCCCCGTCGGTGTCTCGCAGATTTCGTTGCTCAGATCGGTTCCTCCTTTACCCACGCCGATCTCGTCTTCTTGGTCGACGGAGTAGAGTACCTCCTCTCCTTCAGTGGCACGCCGTCTCGCGTTGCCGTCGCTGCCGTCATTCGCCTCACTTCCGCCTTCTTCCCTCTCTCTCTCTCTCATATTCTCGGCGTCCTCGCCACATAACCTCATTGTTTTTGGCCAGAAGTTCCTTTTTCAAGAACTGCACTTTTTCACCCTCTTCCAGCTCACCCACACTTTCACTACCTCCGCTCTCTCTCCGCTACCTCTTCCGCCACTTTTCAGTTGTTTCCCTGCTTTTATGCTATCACTTTTATTCGCCAAATGGACACACCCGTCATCGGCACCTCTGTTTGCCACGATCTCGAATCTAATCTTCTAACAGCTTTGTATTCATACTAAATAGATGTGTAATTAATTTCATGACTGATTCATTTTTTCATACGAACAAAAAGTGTTCAATTCGCACATGATTTTATGCCCGTTACTGTGGCTTGAGGCCTTAAGAAGGTTTTGAGCGGTCCAGATGAGTCAAATGACGGTTTACGTTTTTTTCGGTCAATTAACCTCAAGAAAAAAGCACACGAGGAATAGATTTATTCGATAGATGCAAATTTAACATAAAATATGTAACTAAAGGGCGAAACTATGCATTTTCATGTTTTTATTGCGTGAATAAGAAAAACTTGTGTTACTACCAACTTGAAAAAGTAAAAAATTATCGACGATTACCATGAAAAAACTGCGTCAATGAATGCTCTATACAACTCAGAATAGAATTTTACGGCATTTATAATTATGGATATTTATTTTCATGTCACGGGATTATTCATTATTACCATGAATTAATATTAAGTGTGGGCGAAATACGGCGACTTCGCGGACATTGGGGTTGGCAGCAATGCTTTTCATTCGCAAGCCAACGTTCGTAATCTTTTATCGAACCTTGACGGTTCAATATTTAATATGGTTGGGTTACGATAGGCAAAATGGTTTTTTTTTCTTCTAAATGTTTACAAAGGTTTAGTTTGCATTAATCCGTTAGAAATGTTTTATCTTGGTCGTGAATAGCCAAAAAAATGATATACCCGTAGCGTGAACCACATGGCGATCTAACCGCACGTAAAAATACATACATTGAACTATTTTTTATCTTTAATGTTTTGTGGGCAATGTTTTTTTTTAATTCATGAAGACACAATATGGTTAACAACATTGGATTGGAATCCAAAGCGCGACGTTTTAGTATTCGCTCCGTGCAGGTTGGGGGTGACGGAATCGTTCGAAGCGCTCACAGTGAGCAAAACGTGCAACAAAGTGGGCTCTGAAACTCTTTTCGATGGGCCGTCGGCATCTGTTCTTTTAAAATATCTGTGTGAGTAATGTGACGATGTGAGGAAATATGAAAAATAGCCACCACGGATGTTTGTTTTACGACCTAACCTCGAATTATCGAACTTTGGTCACGTTGTGTGCTTTACTCTTCGACGTTCCTGACGTGTTCAGCAGATGTCAATAGAGTTCCTTTTTATTGAGTTTGAGGTTAACATGTAATGTTGCGAGTTACACTTACGCAGGCGATTCTAATTACGCTCACTTTGGTCGGAAAACATTTTATTTTGTCCACCTCGTCTGAATCATTCTGAATTGATCACACAACAGTTTCCAACGTTCGCAAGCATTAGGAATGATTCTTCAAAACAGAGCATTAATTTTCACGAAAAAAAAACTGAGGTTATTATATGGAGTGAACAAGTGACGTACGAAGGCGCGATGGACGGTTCAGTTGGACGCGTTGAGGGAGCAAAAAGTTGGGGGAGGCGATAATACGATGAGTGCGCGAAGCCGGAGAGAAGCAACGGAGTCTGCGAGGGAGGAGAGATCGATCGGTTGGTGGCACGACGTCTCTTCTGATAACGTGCTGATAGTTGCGAGTTGCGCGTCCCTGGACGAAAAAAAAGTACACACGTACTTGCCTGCCTGTGTATCGCGATACAAAAGCTTCTCGTTCGTCCCGTAACGCGACGAAGGTGCGTATGCGCATGGGACACACGTGTTTGCCCCACCGTCCAAAAATTCAAGATTCTCCAAGGTCATTCGTATCTAGCGGGCGTATCGCACGGCGTGCTCGAGAAAGCGACACGAGATTTCATTATTTACGAGCATTTCACCGTAGTAAATGCGGTTAGGCCAGTCGCGGACGAAAAAGCCTGTGGAAGGAAGAAGAGGGGGGGGGGCGAATATACAAGCGAGCAGAAATGCTCTCGAACGACACTGTCTCGTCGTTTTTATTGCGCGGAGGTTCGTCAACCGTTGGCTTCCTTCCGAACGTCAGCTTTTTCGAACTTTAGGATCGTCCGTAGCTCAGCGTCGCACAGTCATCAGAGTCCTCGAGGCTTTTGCCGCTATGACTCGGAAAGCTTATCGGCAGCTATTTTGACGTCATCGGAGTCATCGCCGATTTATCGTTACAGACCGTTTCGTCCTTGAACTCTTCAGGTTTGTTTCTCTCGTCTCCTGAGTGGTGTATAATTATCGTCTGTCTCATGTATGCTGTAATAAATGTATTCATATATGTGTACGTCTTTTATATTGAAAAACGCATAATTTCCGATGTCCCGACGAATAAACAATATCGATTGTTAAAACTCAAATATGACGTTTTAAAAATGTAAATTTAATAATTTTCCGTGTACATTTACGATTTGTTTTTATTGAAAAAAAAACTCGGCGGATTCTGTCCGAGCGAATAATTCTCATTGCGAATACCGATGTGGTCCGATCGTTGGAAGGCCATCTTGGCAACGCGTGATTTTTGAGGTTACGTACGTTGTTGTCGACCGAGAACGCTTTCGCAGCTCGGAAACTACGCGTTTGAACTTCCGATCACCAGCAGTGTTTTTCCCTCCGGATAGCACCATCAATATTCTAAAACACGCGATCCATCTTCATCGCGTACTCAATTTTGGATGACACGCAAGAGCCGCCGCCCCTCGTACATGGTACTACGCCCAATGCATAACCTCGGAATCTTTGTTTTCTTTCTTTTTCAATAATACGGTCGCGATAATCGAAGTTGGAAGTTGTCGTTCACAGCGAGTGAACGCGTACTTATGAACTTAAGTGTATTGTGAACGGAAATATCGTGCGATTTTGCAGTAGAGCAGCCCCAATGACGAAAATATCTCGGACGTTATTGCACGTGACGGGCGGAAGTTCGGAGTTGTTTTGTGTACAGCGCGCAAGCTGCGATGATCTGTTTATCAGGCTCTTACGCGGAGTTAAGGAAGGGGAGGCGATTTTTTTGACTTCGGGAAATAATGCGGGCGTATGTCATGTGTGTGTATATATAGGTATATATGTATGTTATGTATATACATATATATATACACACACATATATATATATATATAGAACGTGTCAGGGAAAGGGAGCATGATAGAAATATGGGATGATATGGACTTTGGGAGGTAAAAGTTAGTGGAACCCTGCTCAGTGGTAATTGAGTCTTGCGCGTTGTATTCTTACGTCCGGATCTTTCCCTCTTCAGATATATAGGGTCATTCACAACTATAGGGAGTGTCAAAATGACCTGACCTTTTAATTCATTAATAAAACGTATCATTTACTTGAAAAGTACGAATATTTTTATTTTAATATAAGGTACAAATGGAGGTTATGACTGGAACACAATATCCGATAAATGGCCGCCGCGTCCCTGTTTGAAAACGTTCACTCTTGTGACGAAATTTTTAATAACATTTTGGCATAATTTCGGACTAAAGACGTTTTTTGTTAATCATTGCAGACAGCCGCTGTAATTGTGTAGAGTATATCTCGGCATTCATTGCGGTATTAGGCAAAAGAAGCGCATAATATGCAAGCAAAAAATACGTAACCGCGCACTTTGGTGGCGCAAGACTTTCTTACCAACCTAATAGTCTTTCGTTTTTTCAATTTCTTTTCCTTTTCAATTTGGAAAAATGGCGGCTGTACGACACTTGCTCAGAGACGGTTGCTGCGTGAGTTGTTCCACGGCGTACAACCTAGCGTCTCGTGCATTTATGTGAAACATCGGAGCCAAGTAGTTTCAGATCTCTAAGACTCACACGCTCTATGTGAACCTAAAAGAACTAAAGAAAAGTAAAAATTCGAAATATAGTACGTGTTTTAAAAAATGTTCTATTTATCGTTAAATTTCCACGATAGTATTTGGTAATGAAAAAGTCGTTTTTGAAAAAGGTTTCAAGGAACTTTAGGTTCACATAGACGGTAAGTGTGCTTTCTAAAAGTGTGCAAAATTTGAAAGTTATCAATCGCACAGTTTTCGAGTTATATTGTACGAGGTTCAGGATAAAGATTTAGGAAAAAGGCGTTCCGGTCGGAATCGCACACCCTAAATGCTCACAAAAGGAACCTTATTAGTTGTGAATCACCCTGTACAAAAGCAGCACGTCACTCGTGAGTCGAGAGGACTCGTGTCATCATGGCGTATACCACCTGTTAACGTGGTCAATATATATATATATATATATATATATATATATATATATATATATATATATGAGGTCTTCCACGTGAATCCGGTGGACTTTTCCTTGAACCCCGCCAATTCGATTAATTAAAAAAAATCTGATTCCATTGACTCTAACAGACACCCTGAATTTTGTTTTACATTTTTCGAAACAACCCTTGGGCCAAATTTTTTTTCCGAAAAAGAGCCCCGATTTAGAAATCTGAAAAGATTCCCAAAAATGCGTGATTATTTGTAAAAATTTTCAAGCTATCACCCGCAGTGGAGGTATGACTTTTTCTGTGCTTTCTGACCGATTAACTTAAAAAAAAATCCGAAGAATTTACGAACCGCTTACTCCGGGCGGATACTTAAATATTTTGATACCTACAATGCATTTTTTGGATCATTTTTGAATAATCAAATTACAATCATGGACCTTGAGCAGTTAGCAGTCAAAAAGTTCTCGTATTAATTTCAATTGAAGTCGTCTCCAGCACAGAAAAAATCATACTCCCACTGCGGGTGATACGTTGAAAATTTTTACATATAATCACGCATTTTTGGGAATTTTGTCAATTTTTTTAATCGAGGCGTTTTTTTTCGGAATAAAATTTTTTTGACTAAGGGTTGTTTCGGAAAACGTAAAAAAAAATCAGGGTGTCTTTTAGAGTCAATGGAATCAGATTTAAAAAAATTAATTGAATACTTCATATATATAATTTCTTCATACTTCATATATATAATTTCTTCATACTTCATATATATATAATAACTTCACATATATAATACGAATACTTCATATACATAATTTCATGATTTCACAATAATAGTCATGATTTCACGTACAAATTGGAAAATAATTGCGGATAAAAAAAGTTCAGAAACAACGCACCGTATGCTAAGCGATATAAGGATATCTTTAGAGTCATAATGATGAATATATATCTCTCAAGATGACCTGACATTTAAATTTATTGATCAAACGTAATATTTATTTGGAAAGCACGAACATTTTTATTTTAATATAAGGTACAAACATGGAGGTTATGTGTGGAACACAATATCCGAAAAATGGCCGCCTCTTCCCTGTTTGCAAGCCTTCCCTGTTTGCAAGCCATTAGCATATACTTTTCTTTAAAAAAAAAACAACCATAAAATTTCGTTTGCAATATCTGTGCAGTAGAAATGCAGCAAATAACAATGCCTAAGCGTTACTCGATCGTGTAATTCTCCATGACTAAACCTCAATACTTCGTCATGCCAGTTGTCAAAGATTGGTACTCTATGTTCGCGACAAAAAAAATGGCGCGTAATTTGCAATGTCAGGTCATTCTGAGACACACTTTATATTATGTTAAACAGTAGTACACTTGATCTCCGAAGTCGAGCAGCATCGGCCTGAGCCAATACTTGGTTGGGTGACCACTTGACCGCGTGCGAGTGGGAGCCATTTTCACTGCTTTTCCGGGGGGTGAACACCACACTGAAACGTCGTAAAGTATCGCCGCCCATATGGGCACCGGTTTCCCGCAGTTTCCCTGTGCCCTCGTAAAAACGCGATACAGCGGGTTATTGGAAGCATGGCGGATAGGGGAACACTCCGGAGGGATCTCTGAGGAATTGGAAACAGCTAAGTGGCGATAGTGTGTGGAGTAAAAGTAAAAGGGACGGAATGGTAGAAGGCCGAAGGGGATAGGAAGGAATATACTGTACTTTATATAAAAGGAATATAAAATACTGAAATGAATCTTTAAAATATATAATGGAGATATACGATAAATATCTAATGAATTTTGAATTCAGTTTTCGATCTAGTTCGTTCTATCTGTGAATTATTGATTTTCCCTTATTTCGTATCGTATAGGAGTAAGAAACATACGCGGATAAAATAATCGTATATGTCGGATGCTCCAGCTCGACTCACAAGGATCATCACTTAAGTTTCGGCCTTCAACTTTGTTGAAACTCATATATATGATAAAGCATTGTAAACTATTGGACACGTATTTTTCTTTTTGTCGCAATACGCTTTTATAGGGTGGGGGGGGGGGGTTGTTTCGAAAAGCCATCTATGATGTGTTAGTGTATTTTGACTCGCTGATCATGAATGTCATAGTGAAAGTACCGGTAAATTTGATTTTCAAGGTCAAAACTCGCGAAAACTGATTTTTTAGAAGTTTCTCTAGTTTATTTTAATAAATGTTTATCTTAGAGAAAAATGGTTCCCACAAAAGTTGTAGCCTATAAAAAGATTGATCTTTTATACCGTATACAGTTTTTGTCTAAAACCATTCTGTTCCGAGAAAAATGGGATAATGCTGCAATAAGTACATATTTTGCTAAACTTCATAAGTTTCGATGTTATCTATTTACGCACTTTACCGCGGGAGGGTTGGAGTTTAGCCTTTAAAGAGCATGTTTATTTTTTGCTTTTTTGTATTTTATTTTACCTTTTTTGTTTGGGTTTGATTCGGTTCGTTTGGGTTTAACGACTAAACTGTACTTTAAATACTAAACTCCAACTTTCCCGTGATAAAGTGCGTAAGTAGATAACATCGAAACTAATGAAGTTTAGCAAAATGTACTTTTTGGAGCATTATTCCATTTTTCTCGATACAGAATGGTTTTAGACAAAACTTGTATAGAAGATAAAGGATCAATCTTTTTATAGGCTAGCATTTTTGTGAAAAATATTTTTCTCTAAGATCGATGGTTATTAAAATAAAGTAGAAAAACTTTTGATAAATCAGTTTTTGCGAGTTTTGACCTTGAAAATCAAATTTTCGGGTCTTTTTACCATCATATTCATGATTAGCGAATCAAAATACATGGGTACACGAAATTCCAAATTAATCGGCGGTATGGGCTCTTCCGAACTTTATCCATGATTTTGTTTTCAATGCTTCTATAGAGGAACCTTCATTCGTTTACATAAGAGGAATTTTGGCTTTCGTTTCATTCAGGTCAGTGGACGGCTTGGGGGTGAAATTGCAAAATCACCCCTCCACACGCCTTTCTTTGAGGGGCGGTTTGCCCTCTTCGAACCGTTTTTTCGCCGGAAAAAAAATTACGTGTCTAATAGTTTTCAACGCTTTATCGCATATATGAGTTTCAACAAAATCGAAGGCGGA
>OX632362.1:25239908-25317408 GCA_951751655.1 Ophion costatus | reverse complement strand
TAGGGTAAACGAGAGAACACAACTCCACAAGTTATAAAATAGTGATGTATTTAGTAGTCTTTTATTCTCAGTTAATTATATTCTCAATAAGTAGCCACACGTGTGGGGAAAGTGGACGCGCCAAGGAGTGTTATTATTATTACAAAACTTGTAGATAGCCTACTCATCAGATTTTCGTAGAAGGCGATCGGAGCGCCGCGCTATGGCGAGGACGCGAGGCGCAGGTGCCAGCGACGCCACAAGTCCATGCCGTTTACGCCATCTATCGGATATTGTGTTCCACACATAATCTCAATGTTTATACCTTATATTCAGCCAAAAATATTCGTACTTTTCAAACGAATAATACGTTTTATCAATAAATAAAAATGTCCGGTCATTTTGAGACACCTATTAGAAAAGTATCTTCACGTGCGTTCACATATTCAATGGCAATTTCTAGTCTTCTCGATGTCAAATTGTATCCCAATCACGTGTAATTACATACTTAACGGCCATTCAAAGTGTTATTCCAATTGGCAAGAGAGTCGATCGCTCGATTAGTCCTGCAGGGAGTACTTATTCGAGGATGTCTCATTACGCTAACAGGAGTCGGTGGGGTGAAAATAATAGCGTGGTTAGCGAAAATTTAGGTACATCCGTCACGCCACGTTGATGTCGTCCACCATCTCTTTCGGGCCCCTCCCCCTGCACCCGGTTTTTCGTCTTCCCTCAAATCCAGAAGGGCCGTCACGAAGACGAGCCTCGCGAGATCACGAAGGTATAAAGTAAGGGCCGCAGTTGATTCTCGGAGTCTTGCGCGTGGTCGTCGCAAAACCAACAGCAGCAATTTCGTCGTTGCGATTTTCGTTGCCGTAATAACGCGCGCTCATCGCGATATATACGCCCGTCGTCAGAGTCGCATCCGCGGCGCGCACTCCCGCGCGTGCTTTACGGGATGCAAACTCGATCGCCATAAATGCGAATACGCATATCCGTGCCCACACGGACCGACGTCATTTTTGCAGTAACGTTTGAGCCAAGTGCACGCGAAACGTCACACATAACGCGCGCTTTTATACACGAACGTGTTGAACTCGCGCGCTGAAGTGTCCTCGTGAGTATTGTTTTCTTTATTCAGTCCCGGCGGTTGTGTGCTTGTCCTAATTGCTATGTCTGTCTTCTCTATCTCTTGCTCTCTGCCTCGATCTCAATCTTCCCGTCGCCACCTCTGAAGCTCTTCCTCATTTTGGCGTATTCTATTTTTCGTGACTATTTTTTCTTTATCTACTTATATAAAATATGTATAATGAATTGAAAATGAAAGTATATACTATTCATTTGGAAAATTAATCAATGGCATATAATGATTTATATATATATATTTTTGTATTATTCGCGATTATTCCATTTTCCATTATTTTGCATGTGGTTTCTTTATTTCGTACCAATACTTTAGGAGTCAGTTACGTTGCATTATTTTGTCTTTATTACATTTTTACATGTCATTAACCCCTTCGTTGGCATTGACGCAATAGTGCGTCAATCTTTATTTCCCTATTTAACTTGCTCCGATTTGAAATCGGAGCTTCACTCGGGGGTTTTTGGGCCCGCTGAATCTGAATTTGAAGTCGAAATTTGGAAATTCAAAACCGCGGCGCCAATATGGCGGACAAAAATCAAAAACTTTGCTCGATTTCGATGAATATTAGTGGTCCGGGATTTTTGAGGTCGCTTATTACGAATCTGAACTTTAAATTTGACAATTCAAAATGGCGGCACTATAATGGCGGACCGAAATTGAAAATTTTACTCGATTTAGATAAAAATTGGTACTCTGGGATTTTCGAGGTCGCTTATTATGAATCTGAACACAAAATTCAAAAATTTTCAATGGCGGATCTAATATGGCGGACGAAAGTGCAAAAAACAGCTCGGTTTGGATAAATCTTGGTACTTGGGGGTTTTCGGGGACGCTGAGTGTGATGTTGAACTCAAAATGAAGGAATTTTTCATGGTGAATGCAATAACATGGAGCATAATACAATAAATAGGCGAACATATATGAAGCTTGAGTACCGAGTTTCATCTACACCAATCTGTATTATTTGTATTTTCATTCTCCATATTTGTTCGTCATTGTCAATTCCTGAATTTTGAGTTCAGATTCGTAATCAGCACCCTCAAAAACGCCAGAGTACAAGTTTTGAGGATACAAAAATTTTCCTGCCATTTTTGGCACTTTTTGTTTAATTCTCTCTACCAACGAAGGGGTTAAGGGATAACACCATTCTAGTGGCATAAAATAAGGCCTAACTTTGACAATTTATTTTGGGAGTATGGAAAAAGGAACAGGATTTCTTTTCAGAGGGTTAATTTAACACATGTTAAAGTATATAAAAAAATGTTTATAATAATTTTCATACAAAATCACGGCGTTTTGTTGTAAAGTATAACCTGGAACAAAAACCAAAAATAAATTATAATCTATATATTATTAGCTATGGGACTACGTAGGAATTTTAAAAAATCAAATTTTGAAAAAATGGGGAACTTTGAAAGAAATAAATCAATTTTTGCCCAAAAAACAAGCAGTCAATTGTTTACAAGAAAAAAAGTCTGCATTAAATAAAAAAACGGCTACGTACGCAAATAGAGAATGTAATTGTGAAGCTACTATCAAAATTTCAAATCGATCCATGCAAAGGTGCTCGAGTAATCCGTCCTGCCAGTTTGAAAAAAGTGGTTTCGAGAAAAACGCGTTTAAGGCGTTACCCCCACTTGTAGCGCAAAAAAGGCCTTTTTCATAAATTTTTTTAAAGGAAACTACAAAACTTTTTTAATCGATCAATATACCATCTTAAAGAGCACATCTTGAAGAACTTTCAGTAATTTTTTTATTGAAAAATATTACATTGTTTAGTGGCAAATGGCCGTCAATGAAATAATGTTTTTATATACACGGTTTGCGGTGACCAACATTGCGGCGAAGTGGATCATCTGAAAAAAAAATGCGGATGGATTTAGTCAAATATAAGTATAAACTAGTCTTTAATCGAAGGATTTTAAAAAATATTCATTTTTCACAAAATGGCGGACAGTCAAAGTTAATGGTTCGATTTTAACGAAAAAAACGGCCGTTTTTTGGCTATAAAACGGCCATTTTTTTTTGAAAAAAAAAATTGAACGATTAAAGACTACATTTTTATGTATTAAATAAACCTGCAAAATTTCAAGAAGATCGGTTCATTAGTGTTCGAGTAATCTTGGTCACCGACTTCAGAAATGCCATTTTGAGAAAAACGCGTTTAAAGGCAGACTAGCCGGTCGTTTACACAACGGATTCTTCTCTTCCAACGCTCATATCTCAGTCGATTTTGTTCGGATCGACTTGAAATTTTCAGGACATGTTCTCAGATACTTATACTTCAAAAAAGTGTAATAAAAAAAATCGATTTGTTCAAAATCGCAAGTGGGGGTAACCCCTTAAGGAAGTTCATCTGGTACCGAGTTAGTCGAAAGAAAAATGATTACGACTAGCGTAGTCCGTTCAATAAGTTTGGCAACGCTGCAACCAAGCGCGACCGCGTATCCTGTACAGCTGCCATGTGCTAGAAATTTTTCACTCGCGTCCATGGTTCATCGTCGATCTCTTTTTCGACCATGGAAGAAAATTCAAAAAAGAAAGTGTTTTTCTGGAAAGGCAAACAAAATCAATTTTCGAAAATCAAATTTTTTCTCGATCAATCTCGAAATGAATTTTTTATGTGTTATTATTTCGTATCCTTTTTTTTATAACTACAATGATTTTATTTGCGATTAATTTATTCGATTTTATTCTTTAAGCCGATTTAGTCATTACATTTCCAGTCACTTCTGTATAATTTGCTGTAGACGTGCAGTGCACATTGCGTTGTTCGGAAAGTATTGGTGTTGATATAAAAAAGCGCGCGGTTGCGACGTTGCCATCATAATATGCGACTGGAGTAATATGAAGGTTAACCTCCAAAAAATCAGCATTTTTCGAGACAAATTAATTTATTCTGAAGCTCACAAGTATCTAATGGATTTTAGAAGGCTTTCCAAACGTTCTTTAGATCTTTTTTTATCCATTATAAAAGTTTCTTTCGAAAATATTTGTCAATGCTTGCAAATTTCACGTTTATAGACGGGAAAAACACGACAATCCATAAGAGACCATGTTAATTTAGAAAATTTTGATTTATTAATTGTTCACAAACGAGGTATCCGGAGAGTTTGAAATTTGAACTGGTGACTTTTTAGATACTCGTAAGTGAACTCGACTTTTTTTATCAATATCTGTTCCTTAATTCGATCATCAGATGAACTTCCTTAAGAAGTAGGATGTGCGAAAGATTATTTTTTTTTCCCCTCGAAGAATTGGGTCACCGAGTCCGCGTGGAATTGCCCATGCTCGTATAAAATATATGTACCCTCTTGTCACCTCGTGGGTGTTTATTTCAGGATATTTTTCTAGTGACTCGATCGAGTGCGCTCTACGGTCCTCGCGATCTCTCGCATCTTCGTTGCACCCGGTATTCTAAATAGGAGAGCTTTCGCGCGACTTTCCCAATGAGTTTGCGCAAGACAAATGCCCTGGAAGAATTTATTACTGGCGCGTAATTTTTTTTCTCTCCTTAATCATTCTCTTCGTATCCAATTTAACAATTTTTCAATTTAAAGTTTCTCTCTATGGATTGTAGAAATAATTATTATTGCATGCTTTTATCTTCGAAAAAAAATCGAGGATAATTATTTGTCTTCGCAATTATTTATGTTCGAAGCAAAAAATTAATCGTTGCAATAATGATTATCGAAAGATTTCAAGCAAAACCGTTAGTTCGTTATTTCTTTTATTTAGAACTGAACGAGATCGACCACGAACTCGAAAATGATAAAAATGATAATTCAATCACCTCAAAGAATATTTTTTTAAATCCCGTTAATTAACATTGAGAAAGATTTCACGAAATTCATCAGCTGCGTTTACTTCTAAGCATATACTTTTTCGCATATAAATAGGGCTCGGAGCGACGAAAAGTAAAATCAGATTTAATTTCTTCTCGCACATTTTATTTGCAGTAATTTTCTCGAAAATTACTCCAAAATAAGAGGTGTCCATGAATAGATACGCGAGGGCGTTAAGCCGCCGATAATTATTCGCCACATATGCCAAGCTGCGTTGAATCTCTGCCCCGATTCGTAATTATTTTTATTTTCGACCGAACTCGGGAATTTTTCGGATTCAAGTTCGGGGCATAATTCGACTATCTGCATAGCCTGGATTTTTTGATTACTATTTTTTTTAAGTTTTCACGACACGCGAGTCGGCTCAATTTGGACGATGGTTCATCGGCGAATGCGATATTAATTCATTTTTATTTTATTTTTCGTCATATGTATATATATATATATATATATATACTCTCCGTAAAACATATTCGCGAGACCGTGGCGACCATACGTGACTGTACTACTCGAGTATTCTAATAATAACTCTCGGCTTTTACCTGCGTGTGGCGGTATATATATGGAAATGCTATAGATACACACACATACGTGCATTAAGGAGTTACGTGGGTTTCGAAGCCAAAAAAGCATATTTTCTCTACTAAAAAAAAATAATGTACAAAAATAATATACTCTATATAATAATATATAAAAAATATATACAAAAATAATATACTCTATTTGAATAGGAAATATAATATATAAATTATTTTATTCAAAATGTTAAGCACATAAAAGAGCAACATTTCAACAATAGTTTTATAAATGTGGGAAATTCAGCCGGTGGGACTTGGTTTCCGGAGACCCCTGAAAAAAAGTGATCTCGTGGTGGTCAGGATAACTCATGATATCTTAATATGAAATTAGAAAATCAATTTTTTTCTGTTAGTCGATAAGCATAGCTCGTGACTGAACGAAGGATTGAAAAAAATGAAATTTGAATTTTTGGCATAGTTGTATGCAAAATAGTTCAATTTTTGGTACAATTTACACTGCGTATAGGCTTGTAAAATTAGTTGTAAACGAAAAAAGAACCTTCGTTCAATCACTAGTCAATGTTATTTTGAAGTGTGCAAAATTTCAATAAGATCGGTGCATCAGTTTTTGAGAAATCGTGTCCACTGACTTCAAAAATAGTGTTTTGAGAAAAATGCGATATACCTGCGGGTATATCGCAGCGGGGGGAATTCCCAAAGGCTCTCCCTCCTAGACTTTCACTCCGCGTGACTTGAAACTTTGGGAGAATATTCTAGACATATTGTACTATTGGATAATAAAATTAAAAAATAAATGAATTTTTTTTTCATTTTCAACCTCACGTAACGCCTCAATACATTTATAATTTTTGTTTTTTTTTTAAATTAATTAATTTATTTCATTTAAATATTTAGACTATTTCATTTGAGTTTATTATTTTTATTTTATTTAAATTTATTTAAAAATATATATAGCAAATATATATATATATATATATATATATATACACCCCAGTGTATAAAGAAATCCAATAGGTAAAAAAACAGATTCCTTTTTCTTCTACCTTGATACATACATATACATCCATATTTTCGAAAATATCGACGTCCCTCGTATGCCGATTTAGTTGCAGTTGAAACGAGCGTGCCCTCGACCGTCGCGAGTTCATAAGGGTACAAAAAATCGGCATCAGAATGTACGGCCTAATACTGGAAAATCTGGCGGAGTACATAAGACAGGTGTACGGTGACGAGCGATGGGAAGAGATAAGAAGACAAGCTGCCGTGGAGCAACCGAGCTTCAGTGTTCATCAGGTCTACCCGGAAAATTTGATTCCGCGACTCGCCAAGAAGGCTATTCAGGTACAATCTGAGATTCGTGAACTTGTAGCTCCGATGGATCGGCGTCAGAGTTCATTTTCTTTCAGTACAATTTAAATCTTTGTTCATCAGGTTCGGAAATTGAATGTATGTCATAGTGCAAAGTAGCCATTTTTTCACTATTTTCTGTACGGAATTGCGCGGGTGTAGTTCGCGAAAGCGCCGCTAGATGGCAAGCGGGTAAAATCGTTCTCGCACGTAAGACAGCGCTGCCTGCTTAGCAAGATAGAGCATTCGAAAGTGATAAGAATTTTCTTCATTTCCCCAGCTTTGGCAATAAGACCACCAATCGTCTCCGAACCACTAAACATCTTTAGCAATAATGGCCCGTTAATTATATCCTAAGATTGTAATTGATTGATCATAAATTGAATCGGAAAATTGCCTAATCGATGTTTGCAATCTGCCCGCATTGATTGGCCGCGTTGATGACAGGTACTGGGGATCACGGAGAAGGAGTTTTTCGACCAGATGGGTGTCCACTTCGTTGGATTCGTCGGCCAATACGGCTACGACCGAGTACTCTCCGTTCTAGGGCGTCACGTTCGTGACTTTTTGAACGGACTTGACAACCTTCACGAGTACCTCAAATTCTCGTATCCGAGGATGCGGGCACCATCTTTCATATGTGAAAACGAGACCAGGCAAGGTCGGAATTATGGCGGTTTCTGGCGTGACCAAGCTTCACCTAATAACAAATTTGATAATCCTTCATATGATAAAACGATATACATATATACCCCGGATGTCTCATTTTAATTTTACACCTGATTTGTCTCGAAAAATACTGCTCTGATCAAATATTGAGTATAAAAAAACTGTTAGGGTTAAGACGAGGACGTTAAAAAATCTTTTTCGGTGAAATATTCAAAATGGCGACGCTAAGATGGCCATCGTGTTTTAAAAAAAAATTGGATTATTGTGTATCATTTAAAAGTTCGTCAGTCGAAAACTAACAACTTTCGTTGAAAAAGTTTTTCGATAACGTTCATAATTTTAAGGTTAGAATACCATTTTTACCGGTTTATCGCTGTCCGAAAGGTACCACGAGGAAGTAAAGTGTTTAACCTCTCTAGTGTAAGTGTGTGTCGGTGGAGGTGCGAGTTTGTTTGGGTTTGCTCCACAACCCAAACAAACCCAAACGAACGCAACCGAACCTACACCCACATACACATGTACACTTACACTAGGGATGTGGAAGACTTTATCTTCTCGTCGTACATTCTGGATAGCGCTAAAATAGTGAAAAATTGTATTCTAACCTAAGAATTATGGACTTTATCAAAAAAACTTTTCCCACGAAAGTTGTTAGTTTTGAACGGACAAATTTGTTGGCGAAAAAATGTATGAGCCCATTGAAAAAACATATCGACCATGTTAATGTCGCCATTTTGAAGTTTGAAAAAATTGAATTTTTTTTTTTTTAATTTTGACAAAAATGAAATTTTTTGAAAAAAGTGAAATTTTTTGAAAAAAATGAAAATTTTCGAAAAAAATAAAAATTTTTGAAAAAAATGAAAATTTTTGAAAAAAATGAAAATTTTTGAAAAAAATGAAAATTTTTGAAAAAAATGAAAATTTTTGAAAAAAATGAAAATTTTTGAAAAAAATGAAAATTTTTGAAAAAAATGAAAATTTTTGAAAAAAATGAAAATTTTTGAAAAAAATGAAAATTTTTGAAAATAATGAAAAATTATGAGAAAATGAAACATTTTGAAAAACAATGAAAATTTTTGAGAAAATGAAAAATTTTGAAAGAATATTTTCTTTTATCGTCCCCCATTGAACCTTAAAATTGTTCTCATACTCGATACTTGATTGGAGCAGTATTTTTCGAGATAAATCAGGTGGAAGAATTATGAGAAAATGAAACATTTTGAAAAACAATGAAAATTTTTGAGAAAATGAAAAATTTTGAAAGAATATTTTCTTTTATCGTCCCCCATTGAACCTTAAAATTGTTCTCATACTCGATACTTGATTGGAGCAGTATTTTTCGAGATAAATCAGGTGGAAGATTAGAATGGCATACGCGGTATAACTGTTATCCATTCAAAATCGCGTTTCTCTTTAGGGAAAACCCATGTAACTATTTTGTGAACGGCTCCTTAATTTTTTAAACGGCGACTTTGGGGTATAGATAGTCCTCGAAGTTGTCTTCCTACGAAGACAGCTTTACATACATAAACTTTACATCCATAAACATGCATTTATCAAAATACGATTTTGGAACCTTTTGGGTCTACGTAATGTTGAGTATGAGGACAAGTTGTTAATATGAGGAATATCCTTGAAGCCGAATGTCCCGAAAATCGCCGTCCCCCATCTACATATAGACACGCTGAAATACGTGTACTTCGTATTCTCGTTGTTGTGCACAACTATCAGGCGTACGATACGCTGGTAGCGTATAATCAGAATTTCCCATTCAGGACTGACCCTGCATTATCGAAGCAAACGTCGTGGCTTCGTTTATTACACGATGGGACAGATCCGCGAGGTAGCCAGGCACTTTTATCACAAGGAACTGCAGATCGAGCTCGTGAGAGAGGAAATTCTCTTTGATACGGTGCACGTTACCTTCCAATTGACCTTCGACAACCGAGCATTCACGTTCGCGTCTCTGGCGATGACCCGCGAGGAGAAACACTTGCCTATCGGTGCTTCGGTACTGTTCGAAATATTTCCGTTCTGCATTGTCTTCGGGTACGTATTCGGTACCGTTTTAAGGCGTTACCCCCACTTGTAGCGCAAAAAAGGCCTTTTTCATGTATTTTTTAAAAGAAAACTACAAAACTTTTTTAATCGATCAATATACCATCTTAAAGAACACATCTTGAAGAACTATCAGTAATTTTTTTTATTAAAAAATATTACATTGTTTAGTGGCAGATGGCCGTCAATGAAATAATGTTTTTATATACACGGTTTGCGGTGACCAACATTGCGGCGAAGTGGATCATCTGAAAAAAAAAATGCGGATGGATTTAGTCAAATATGAGTATAAACTAGTATTTGATCGAAGGATTTTAAAAAATATTCATTTTTCACAAAATGGCGGACAGTCAAAGTTAATGGTTCGATTTTAACGAAAAAAATCGAAGATTAAAGACTACATTTTTATGTATTAAATAAGCCTGCAAAATTTCAAGAAGATCGGTTCATTAGTGTTCGAGTAATGTTGGTCACCTACTTCAGAAATGCCATTTTGAGAAAAACGCGTTTAAAGTTTCAATTTCGGATCCATTTCAACAACGGATTCTTCTCTTTCAACGCTCATATCTCAGTCAATTCTGTTCGGATCGACTTGAAATTTTCAGGACATATTCTCAGATACTTATACTTCAAAATAATGCAATAAAAGAAAATCGATTTTTTCAAAATCGCAAGTGGGGGTCACCCCTTAATGAGGACGATAATAAATATACTAATTACCATCATAATGTACAATAATAATGATGATAATTTTCAGATCGGACATGATAGTTCGAAGCATCGGTAATTCTCTCATGGTTATTTTACCGGATCTGGTGGGAAAGAAGATAACTCATTGGTTCGATCTTGTTAGACCGTTGATAGCTTTTAAATTTCAGTCGGTGAGTGCTCATCTTGATAAACATCATATTCAACGAATCAAATTTTTATGGCCGCGACTATAGTGTTTTTTAATCTATATTTTTGCCTATTTGTCTGCTTGTTTCTCTCTCTCTCTCTCTCTCTCTCTCTCTTAGTTTTATGTTCTTAATTTTAGTTTTATGTTCATTCTCCGTGCTTTGCTTTATAGACTATTATTTTATTTTATATTTTTATAATTGCGGTTCTGCTTGGAGTTTGTCTTGCGTTTAACCTTGTACCAAATTTCTGCATTTTGTTTTTTGCGTTGAATTCTGTGCTGAAAGTTAAGCATTGAAATTACGGTTGATTTTTGGGTGCTTGACACATTGGGTGCTTGCGTATTTAAAGTGAACCCAAAAAACGCTGCTCATTGTAATTTGAACTTATTGTAATTTAAATTTAAATCTCCATTTAATATAGTTTTAACTCAATTTTAAGCTTTTGATAATATAAACATAACTCGTTACCACATCCAACTCGTGTTAGCTAACATGCACGAAATTATAATCATTATTATTATTATTATAAGTAGTAGTAGTAGTATTTCTTGTTCATTTCATTATTATTATTATTTCATACTATCTGTACTTGCTTGCCTAAAGGTTTTTACCAAGGCATAATAATAAATCATCAATCAATCAATCTCTCTCTCTCTCTCTCTCTCTCTCTCTCTCCCTCTCTCTCCCTCCCTCCCTCCTTCCCTTATCGCCCTCTGACTTATTTCGAAATCATTGCAGATACTCAATAGAACGAATAATATATTCGAATTGCTGTCCGTCGAACCTGTACTTACGGAGAGGCCTCTGGACCGTAGAGGAAGAACTCTGATGCGCAGCGACGAGAGCATAAATTCACGAGAGGACGACAAAGCCCTCAGACTCAAAGGTTAATTGTAAATTTGTTGGGTGTGGATTTAGGTGAGGACGATGATAATAAGGATGATTATGACAATGATGAGAATACCGATGAAGATGGCGAGGAGGATGGTGGCGAAAATGACGTACCGAGGATGGTGATGGCGAAGTTCATAATAGTGCGGATGATGATGTTGGCTAGGATGATGTTGGCTAGGATGATGGTGGAGAGGATGTTGATGATGAGGATGATGATCGCAAGGATGATGTTAGCGAGGATTGTGATGTCAAGGATGATAATGGCGCGGATGATGATGGCGAGAATGATGATGTCGAGGAAAATTACGACACTGGTTACAAACTCACTACAAATTCACTACGAATACGATGATAATGTCAACGGCTAACAATTTTCATTCATTCGCTGTGCCCAGGTCAAATGATTTACATGGATAATTGGAGAATGTTGATGTACTTGGGTACACCGGTGATGCCCGACTTGAACGCCCTAATCGCCACGGGTCTGTACATAAACGACTTGTCCATGCACGACTTCAGCAGGTACGTAGAATAGCTATTCTTTCGAAGATACATTTGACGTCCCCCATCACCTGCGTATCTCTCTCTGTCCCTGCTACGTGTTACTGTCGCCCAACAAATGAAAAGGGATCTGATGCTGGCCGGTACTCAACAATCGGTCGAGCTCAAATTGGCTCTCGATCAGGAACAATTGAAGAGCAAGAAGCTCGAGGAGTCGATGAGAAAGCTCGACGAGGAAATGAAGAGAACGGACGAGCTGCTTTATCAGATGATACCAAAACAGGTGGCCGATCGTCTCAGACACGGCGAGAGTCCAATCGACACTTGCGAGGTGAGTGGCATTCTGTCGTCATGACTCACGTACATGGCATCAAACAGCAAACGAAGCCCTTTCTACCATTACAGTATTATAATGGCAGATTATCAAATAAAATCGACATTAGCATGTAATAACAACTCCACATCAATTAGTCATCGATGCTTCGAATGATTGCACCAACAAACGGCCGTATCTCGCCGAATCCGAATCTCGACGAACTAACCTCAAAAAACAACGAACCCAAAGTTCAACCGTTGATCAGCGTGGTCGGATGTCCGTTTCACAGATGTTCGACAGCGTTTCGATCCTCTTCTCCGACGTGGTGACCTTCACGGAGATTTGCAGCAGGATATGCCCGATGGACGTCGTCTCGATGCTGAACGCGATGTATTCCCTGTTCGACACCCTCACCGAGCGCAATCACGTGTACAAGGCAAGTTACGAGACCAGCAGCCGAGCGCCCGCGGCACGGCGGCAATTGTCAATTGACGATTTGGTGAATTTTGACGCGTAGGTGGAGACCATAGGGGACGCGTACATGGTGGTTTCAGGAGCCCCGATAAAGAAGACCGATCACGCCGACCGGGTGTGCGACATGGCTCTGGACATGGTCGAGGCGATCACCAGCCTCAAGGATCGATCGACAGGTTCGCTTCATCCCAACTCGACCGCGATCGTTGATCCTCTCTCCATACACCTAACATTCCTTCACGATTCGTAGAAATTCAGCACCCCAACCATCCTCCCGGTAGTTGAAGAGAGTCTAAGAGGGGAACCGAGCTGTCACATCTAACAAATTCCCATGGCTTTGATAGGGACGTAGTTTTCAGACGGGCCGATTTTTATGGACACGATGAAAGTTTTTCTTCCACGAGTTCCGCTCAATAGCTTTGGAGAAGAAATTAAGGCTGCGGCCTCATGCAGTCGCTCGACGCTCGTTTGCAGCGATAAATCTGGTCACGTGGCCCTATTTTGAATTTCCCGCGACTCAAATAAGTAGCCCATTTGTCGCTACGTATCACGTGACCAGATTTGTCGCTGCAAACAAGCGACGGGCGACTGCATGAGGCCGCACCTTAATGGAAATTGACGAGCAATGCAATTCAATTTCAACTAAGGGGTTAGGCTACTGCGACGGACCGAAAATCAGGGTTATTGAAAAAAAATTAATTTCGAAGAGGTAAGATGATTGGAAAATGGTTTGGGTATTTATTTGTATATAATGGGACGTTGAATAAGTTCTCGCTGTTTTACAACAGATGGCGTTACCAGAACTGTGTGCCTGTAGTTTAAGATGGACACGCATCTATAGAGAAGTACTACGAGCTAGCTTCAAATTCAGTGTATGCCATTTCGCCGAAGTCTAAACAACTTTTTTTTCTCCATTGCGCTGAACGTGTCAAATTTCGTGGAAAAAAAGAATATTTACGGGGAATCTTACTGCAGTACTTTCTTTAAACGAAATCTGAAGCTGAAGCATAGATAATTCTTGTTGAGACTTACGGCGACCATGCTCTGGCGGAAAGAGCATGCAGAGATTGGTTTAGACGCTTGAAAAATAATGATTTTCATGTGTTGAATTGGAGGCATTACTTCATGGAGACTCATGTCAGACGCTAGCTGAACTAGCGGAATCATTAGGGGTTGATCTCACAACAGTTTCGAAACGTTTGAAAGCGTTAGGAATGATTTTTAAGGAGGTACGATCACGGGGTCAAAAAAGAGTCTACATTTATTTTACTCACAGTTGCTCTGATTGATGTTTACTTATGTTGATTATTCGTATTATCGATTATAGTGTGCCAAATGTTGTGGCAAATGATGAATTTATTGCACGTGAGCAAATAAAAGCTGAAAAATTAGATCGTCAACGACTCGGTAGTAATCTTCGTAATAATAATATTAACATATCCACCATAAAAACGGACTAAAAAGACAAAAAAAAATCAGCCGGAAACCTATTGAAATAGGCTTGAATTACCTCAGCGAAATTAACACGATAGGCAGAATATAATTATACATATTATTAATACGTGATAAATGATAAAACTCCATAAATTGTTGTTTGCATATTTTGTGGCGGCTTCTATTCAAATTAATTTCAAAACAAAGTTGGGTTATGTTCGCCAAACGCATCAGCTGTTACTCACGACGTTGCTAAGTCTGTGAGTGCTATTTAGTCGTTTTGACCATTTTCAACCGGAAATTGAAACTTTCTTGTAACGTAGTGCTTTAACTACACGGTGAAGATAGATTTTCTTATTTTTTGCAATATCTATCATATCTAATCTATCGAATTTCAGTTTTCCAACGGGTTTAGTTGGATACGTGAGCAGAAAAACCACGATCACCGCACTTCCGGTTGACAGTCTCCATAAGACGACGTGCTTCCGTAACTCAAAGTGCTCGAGTTTGCAGTTTTATTGCGAAAAAACTAAACAGTCAAAATAGCTCAAATTTGGCAATAGGCGCATAAAGTATTCGTCAAAATCATATAAAAATTTCAAATCCTAAAGTTGGATTCGTAGTAATGATCGTACCTCCTTAAAGACGAAGCATTGATTGTCACGAGAAAACAGCGAGAGCTTATTCAACATCCCAATACATTAACAAACTTGTGTACCAAATATAATTAAAAATATTATTATTCAAAGAAGTTATAAACAATCTCGTAAAGGACTTTTGAACGCGAGGGGCTCAACGGTGTACTTGTTTTTTTTTCTCTTAAAAAAAGAACGTTTTTTTTCTCTCTCAAAATAGACAATATTGGCTGAGACTCTTTACTAGTTTCATTTCACCCTTCCTAACGTAAACAGCGGTACGTTGTAAAATATTCCGGGTTCGCGATAGCCTGTATTCATCTTGCCCCATTAGACGGTTAACGAATTAAGGGCAGATATACACCTAGGAGCCGGAAAAAAGGTCATTTTTCTGAATTTTTTCAAGGAAAACTATTTGAAATTTCGGATTGGGCTTTTAATTATCTAAAAGTATATACATTCAAAAATATGTTTAATTTTCTTTATTTAAAAATATCAAAAATATACAAGGATATTGTATGATCTTTGGAGCGTCGTAAAAACATCGGTACCCAAAATTTCTCCAAAACCAACGAACCGATTGCCTTGTGGTTTTTCGTGGTTATTCTATACACCATTATCTAGGTGGGCAATCCACCTCTTGGCAACGAAAGTAATCTTCCCAGCTGACAACTGGCAGTCCTTCGGTGTCCGATGAGACTTGTCCTCACCTAAAAAACAAACCCTCCACCAAGACCCGCTGCGATGGTCTAGTGGTTAGCGTGCTTGCCACTAAACCTTGCGGACCGGGAGGTCCCGGGTTCGAATCCCCGTCGCGGACATTTCGTCGTGAAATATTTTTCTTCGGCATTTCGCGGCGAAATAAGGCTAGTTCCACGACGGGGGGGGTGAACTTGATGACCGGTTGTATTTGGTACAGGTTTTCCGCAGTTTCCCTATACCCATGGCAGAAATGTCACGATGAATATGATTCAGAGGGGGAAGTCAGGTGCGGCCGCAAGGGGGGGGGGGGGGATGGGGGTGGGGATAGGGGCAAAAAAGTGGGGAGTGTAGAAAAAAGAAACAGTGGAGGAACGAAACAGTCACAGTGAAGGAAAATAATAGGTAACAAACGCGAACAAGCATGTACCTTAGGAAAAATAAAAATACAAACCCTCCGCCCTCGCAGTCCACGTACACGATACCATTCGCCATTTGTATAAACGAGAGCGTTGATGGATCATGTGTGTGTGTGTGTGACCGGGACGACCCGGTGGTTTCGCCTGACCAGGTGATCATCTTCAGATCAGGGTCGGCATTCACAGCGGGGCCGTTGTGGCCGGCATAGTGGGCTTGAAGATGCCCAGATACTGCTTGTTCGGCGACTCGGTGAACGTCGCCTCGCGCATGGAGGCAACGAGCGAAGCCATGGAGATTCACGTATCACAGTCGACGAGGGAGCTGCTCTCGCCCTCGTTCAAGACCAAGGAACGCGGTGAGATTCACGTCAAGGGAAAAGGTATGGGCACGTAAAAAATCGCTACACCATTATCGTGCGCATTCGTCAGAATGGAATGTGTCCTCCGTCTCAGCAGGTTCCATGAAGACTTACTGGCTGGAGAAGAGGCAAACGCGATCAGTCGTGAACCAGGAGATCAAGATCAAGGAGCCACAATGGATGAGTCACGCGACCGATAATCGCGTGTCTTGCTCTTCCGGTGGCCCGCCGGTCTCCCCGGCTAATCAACCATCGCCGACGCCACGAATTATGTCGACGTATCCACTGGAGGCTGCTTATCCCGCGAACAGTCCGCGCATTTTGTCACCCAGTCGTCAAGCGAGCCCGAACCAGCGGCAAAACTCCTGCGGCTTGCTCTACGACCAGGAACGAAGGATTTACTCACCGATCACCTTTCAGGACGTCGCTCGACGCTCCGTCGCCAATTCACCAACCAAGATCGCCGATACTCGCGGTCAGTCAATTTTTGCGCTTTCTTTCTTTCCGTTATATTATAAATACTATGGACATTTTTCTCAGTGCAAGTTTGTACTATTTATATGGTTGGCATTAACACTTGTTGCGTATAAAGTGTTACAAGATCTTACGAAAAGTGACTATACGAACAACATTATGGTAATCGTTTAGTGAAGACGTAAATCATTTGTCAATAAAGTGGAGACAGCGGTGGCACGATATGATCGATATAGATATATTAGCGCATTCATTTGTCAGTTTTTAGAATTCGATATTTCGACAACTATTGGGCCGCGCCAAAAAGCCATTTAAGCAGTGACATATATTATCAAAAAAGCAATCTGTGCAAAATTCCAGCTATATCAGAGGTAGCAGCTATTCGGAAATGCAGCTGGAATTACTTTTATCCGTTATGCCAAATCTACGATCGAAATACCATAAGTACCCGGTAGCATAGTGGCAGCGTGCCTGAATATAGATAGGTAGATCGTAGGTTCGAATCTCCATTTCATTTTACATTTTATTAACATGTAATAACATTATTATTAACATGTAATGGGATCCAGCATTCTGTGCAGCGGAATTATTTCCGTTCACTTTTATTTCTTGCCGTGTGAGTAGTTTTATTTCGTACTTTAATTGCTGTCGTTTTATAATTGCTTATTATTTTTTACACTAATATATTGATAAGTAATGGTACCCTCCGTTTTGCTCTGGGTAACTATTTTTTCACTCTTATTTTGTACCGTCTCAGTAGTATTATTATGTTATTTCAACTCCTGTTGTTCTACAATTACTTATTTTTTATACTGATCTATATTGGTATGTAGGGGTACCCTACATTTTGCACTGTGGAATTGGTTTTGTTGACTTTCTTCTGCCGAACAAGTAGTTTTAATCGCTTATTTTTATTGTTGTCGTTTTATAATGGTTTATTATGTTTTACATTAATCTGTAACGGTATCCTCCATTTTGGGCTGAGTAATTATTAGTTTATCCTTCCTTTTTGTACCTTCGAAGTAGTTTTTTTTCTTACTTCAGCCTCTGCCGTTTTATAATTGCTTATAATTTTTCATATTAATCTATATTAATATGCAATGGCATCCTACATTTTGCGCAGTGGAATTCCTTTCGTTCACTTTTACTTTTCACCATCAAAGTCTCGTTATTTATTTCTCAGTTGATCTGTAATTTCATTCGCTCACTATGGTTCATTATTTTCAAAATACCCCTCCATTGCTGCGTGATATTATTCCGTGTAGTTGAGCCTTGGCCTAGATATCACCAGGTCACGAATATCCTGCCGAACATCAATCGATCAATTTTCATTCGCCAAGCCGCGTTTTTTAATTCCCCGCAGATACCCGCTCGAACTCGGTCGGCTCGACGTCGACGTATCAGCGAAATTCCCCGGACATCTTTGCCTCCCTGTTGTCCGAAACCGAGGAGCACTTCCGGTTGCACAGAGACTCCGTCTCCTCCCGACCGGAAGTTCATTCATCGCCGAGCCTCGAGAACAAGTTACGCAGTGAGTCGACGAACAAGACCGGAAACGCGTCTCCGGTCCATCGGAGGACGAACGTCAACGCGAAGACAAGTCCGGCCACTGACGCCGTCACGATGGATTCCACCTCCGATGAATCAAGCAGGGCGATGGCGAACGCTCTCGCACCGGAACTCGGCTGTCCAATGCCCTTTGGCTCCGATCTTTCGAGCTCCGACGATCGTTTGGCATCCGCTCATCTCCTTGGAAATTCTCACTTGACGCTACGGCACGATCAGTGCTGTCCCGGCTTCGCGATGTCGAAGAGCGGCAAGTCTCGCCATCGTGGCAATCCCTGCAGCATATCTTGAGCCGGATACGCGTGATGTGGACACACACACACACACACACACGCACACACACACACACACGCGCGCGCGCGCGCGCACACACACACACACACACACACACACACACACGCACACGCACACGCACACACACACACACACACACACACACACACACACACACACACACACACACACACACACACACACACACACACACACACACACACACACACACACACACACACACACACACACACACACACACACACACACACACACACACACACACACACACACACACACACACACACACACACACACACACACACACACACACACACACACACACACACACACACACACACACACACACACACACACACACACACACACACACACACACACACACACACACACACACACACACACACACTCGCGCGCGCACGCACACACACACTCGCGCGCGCGCGCACGCACACACACACACGTCTTTGGGCGTTTCGGCGCCTCGCAATATCCCTCATCGCGCGATCCATTATAATATTCATAAGAATAATGATATCGATCACTATAATATATAGATAGTATGAATAACGTTGACACCCATATCGAAATTTGTTTAACGTTGGGAAATTTTAATAATAATAATAATAATATTTAAAAAATAGTAATAATAGTTTTTTTTATCATTAATTAATTAATGATATTAGTTTATTAAATTAATTAATACATAATTCAAATATAATGAAATATTATATAATTATATAATATATAAATATATAATAAATTATATAATGAATATAATAAATTTAAATTGATTGAATTAATTAATAAGATCGATTGATCAATTGACAATTATTATTTATTAATTATCGAACAATGCGGAGACGTACTTTCGTTTTTTCGAAGAATTTTCAACAAGAGAAAGAGTTCGAAAGAGTTTCAACAAAAAGAAAGGCGGAAACTTAAGGATGTATCGCCCGTACGTTCCCTACCAAAATTGAGCTTCGGCGAGAATTTTGAGTACTTTGCGATGAGATTGAAATTTAAAAGAAATCGATCGAATTGAAGATGCTAAGAACATTAATTTCCGGTAATAATAATGCAAAAAAGTTATAAGTGAAGTGTTGAAAAAAAATTGTTCAAGAAATGTCCGGTGAACTACGTTTTTTATATTATAAAATGAATTCGTAGATTTTTCTGTATAGGTATGATTTTTTTTTATTCTCTTTCTATTTTCATTAAAATTTTTTTGATAAAAAAAAAACGGATGAAGGGTCGCAAATTGTCAATTTGTTTTCGGAGCAATGTTCCATATTAAATCCAAGGCGTGTCCGGGGTATTGAACGAACAGTGTAATAGGTACAGCCTCTGAAAAATTCCAAAAATGGGATTTTCGAAATAGAGAAAAAATTCGTCAAAAAAATTATTTCTTCATCATTTTTGAGACTTAGGGTATGTTTTATTACTAGTTTTGGCGGTTACACGGCATTTTTCAAAATTAATCTTTAAATATGCCGGAGCTACGGCACGGGCGGATTGTTGTCAGACGGCGTGACACGTAGCGTCGGGAAGATTAATCCGAAAAAAACACCAACAAAGATTTTTCTTTCATTAAGGAGTCAGATGCTGTCAGAATTTTTTTTAAAATCGATTTTTCTTTACATTTTCTTGAAGTATGATGTTTCGAAAATATTCCCTGAACAGTTCAAGTCAATCCGATGAATAGTTTCCGGGATATCCCATAATTAGTGTAGGGGCGCCGGGTCCCTATGGCAGGTAGTGGACGGCAGCTGCAAGCAACCGGTTTCGACCCCCCTATTATTAACGACAATACCCGGGAAGGCAGACTGCTTCGAAGACAACACAAGTTGATATTTTGGAAGCTTCCACATCGGCAGAAGCCCTATTGCATGGACCAGGAATTGATGATTCGATGTAAGTAATTTTTAAATTAGTATTTCTATACATAAATCAAGTGTAAAAATGAAAAAACTCTTTCAGAAATTTTCAAAAATTTATTACTCAAAAACTATGAACTTTAGCAAAATTTTATAAGGAATACTTTCGTTTTAAAATTGTCCAAAATGTTAAAAAAATAATAATTCATCCCGAAAAACTTTAATTTTTTGAAACATTGTTTTAACAATTGGCTATAAACAATTGAATGCTCGAATTTTCGGCAACAAAATTGTGATATTCGGATTCAGCGGGTCAAAATACATAAAAAAAAGTTTAGCTTCATCCATCGAGCTGAAAATTTTACGAACATACATAATACCGCATCCACATCGAAAAACTTTAAACGCGTTTTTCTCGCAACTATGTTTTGAAAGTCGATGACCACTATAATTCAAGAACCACTCGATGGATTTTCATGAAATTTGGTGTGCTTATTGATAGCATTAAAAACTAGTCCTCAATCGGAGGATTTTCATTCTTGTTGAAAATTTATATTTTTTTTAACAATAAGCGAGCGATTTTTTTATCGAAAATCGAAAGTTATCTGCCGGGAGCCGCCATTTTGTTAATTTTTGGAAAAAAAGCTCCGATTAAGGACTAAATTTATTGTTGAACTAACGATTTTTTTTGGTTTTTTTATTTCAGACGACCCAGTAAAATTTTATGATGGTCACCGCAGAGCACTACATGCCGAAAGGGGTCCGACAAAGATGGCGATATTTTTATAAATAATCAATATTTTTCTTTGAAAATTTGTACAAGTCAAGTTGAAATATAACATAAAAAGTCTGTGCAACCACTTTCGTAAAACAAACTTAATTACTATAAAAGAAAAAGTATTGAAAATGCTCGTTTTTTCACGCCTCTGACTGCATCTCAGTCCTTAACACTTATACGCAGAATATGAACCAAGAAAAAGTGAGAACCGGTGAAAATCGATTAAATGGTAGGCTCTGAAACAAAAAGATTGAATTTTCCAAAAAAGTGGCTACATTTTGCAGTAAAAAATACGTTTTTCTTTATTTTCAAAAACATTTAGTGATTTTAGCATAAAAAACATTTAGCGAAAAAGATTTATACGAAATCTCATCAGAATCGGTCGGTTAGTTTTTTAGCTGCACGTCACAGCGGTTTTGAAAATACGGTTTAGAAGAGCGTGAAAAAAATATCATGAAACAGTCATAAAACCATACCCTAAGTCTCAAAAATGGTGAAGAACACTTGCCTCGAAAAAAAGTCACGAAAGCCAGCAAATGTTTTCCTCGTCTGAAGCTATGTCCGCTTTTGAGTGAAGATTTTCAACTCCACCTCTAGTCGTCAATTCCAGGCCCATATAAAGTACACGCAGCAGCAATTGCAGCTCTATGCGAGTCTATTGGTGTTTGGTGTGATCGACAGCACACACAATGTAGACCGAGAGGACAGCTGGAATGCTGAGTATCGTGAAAGCCTCGTGCTTTACATAGAATTCTAAAACTTCGCCAATTTTGAACATATCGATATGAAATTAATAGGGTATATTTTCAACACTTGAAACTTTTGGAAAATACAAAAAGGGTAACCGATATTTGTCCCCCTTTTTAGTCAGATGTAGCCCTTTGAATAAACTGAATATTCCACCAGAGCTTGTGCCTCATTTGTACTCCTTGATCTTGTACGACAAATCTCGTAGATCAGATTTGTTGAAGCATTTATTGAAATATATAAAAAAAAGGATTCATTTCCTGTAGGCATTAGGCTTTTAATGTATCCGCATCGTCCTTTCCTGTTACTTTTAGCGTTTTCCTTTCCTCTTATTTTTATAATTTTGTCCTTTTATTACGTATACTTCCCCTGGTCTTACTCCGACTTCGTGGGTAGTCGAGTCTTTTTTCGAATACGATTTTTTTTCAGTACATTCGAGGAAGTACACTGGCCATCTACATCCACAATTCAACATCCATAACCAAAGTGGGTGGCGAGCTGTAGGAAAGAAAGTTCGATTTTTGTCAACGATACGACTCACAACGTTTCGTAACAAAAATTGTTCCGGAAAACAAAACCAAAATAAAAAGAGTAAATCGCTATTGATTCCGTTATAGTAATTCAGCGTTATTTAAATAAGATTCTGACAGATTTGATGCGACGTTTTTTAGCTCGTCTTTATGGCAAAAGTGTTATTGTGAATATGGCAGAGTATACTCCAGAGTCGTTCAGGATCTAACTGTTCAGTCTTTATAAGTAATTATGCAATAAATAAAACATTTACCACGAATTTGGCACATTAGAATTAATATTGCGGATATTCGACACAAGTTAACACAAATCGGAATAACTGTCACTAAAATAAATGTAGTCTCTTTTTTGACCCTGAAAAATTAGTCGTACCTCCTTAAGACCCTAAGCTACTCAATCATACAATGAATTTAAAAAACATACAAGCTTGCACCTTTTCACTCATTACCCTTTTGGCTGTTTGTTGCGCGCCAGCCGGTGCACGGTTAAGCGGTCACCGCTCCGAGTATCAGCCATGCACCTCGCCTAAAGGGATCTCCCCCCCCCTTAATATTGATCGCAAGGCAGTAGAGAGATATCCTCGAATAAGAACTAATAAGAACAGTCCTCGAAGTCGAATGGTTCCAAAATGATCTTTCCTCGTATATGACATATATTTCAACGCGTTATTCACAAACGAGATTATAAAATTCGTGTTCCGCGTCACCGTGAAGAAACAACTGCGCGGAGAACGGTCGGAAACCGCATCACCACGAATAGAAAGGACGAGGCGGATGCTTGGATCTCCGGATGAAGAGATGGACGTCAGGAAGGTCATACTGGTCGCGGCTTAACCTCGGATTATGGACGCCCGACGATGACCCTTGTATAGAAAAAGAAAAAAAAGAGAGAGAGCGAGAGAGAGAGAGAGAGAGAGAGAGAGAGAGAGAGAGAGAGAGAGAGAGAGAGAGAGAGAGAGAGAGAGAGAGAGAGAGAGAGAGAGAGAGAGAGAGAGAGAGAGAGAGAGAGAGAGAGAGAGAGAGAGAGAGAGAGAGAGAGAGAGAGAGAGAGAGAGAGAGAGAGAGAGAGAGAGAGAGAGAGAGAGAGAGAGAGAGAGAGAGAGAGAGAGAGAGAGAGAGAGAGAGAGAGAGAGAGAGAGAGAGAGAGAGAGAGAGAGAGAGAGAGAGAGAGAGAGAGAGAGAGAGAGAGAGAGAGAGAGAGAGAGAGAGAGAGAGAGAGAGAGAGAGAGAGAGAGAGAGAGAGAGAGAGAGAGAGAGAGAGAGAGAGAGAGAGAGAGAGAGAGAGAGAGAGAGAGAGAGAGAGAGAGAGAGAGAGAGAGAGAGAGAGAGAGAGAGAGAGAGAGAGAGAGAGAGAGAGAGAGAGAGAGAGAGAGAGAGAGAGAGAGAGAGAGAGAGAGAGAGAGAGAGAGAGAGAGAGAGAGAGAGAGAGAGAGAGAGAGAGAGAGAGAGAGAGAGAGAGAGAGAGAGAGAGAGAGAGAGAGAGAGAGAGAGAGAGAGAGAGAGAGAGAGAGAGAGAGAGAGAGAGAGCGAGAGAGCGAGAGAGCGAGAGAGCGAGAGAGCGAGAGAGCGAGAGAGCGAGAGAGCGAGAGAGCGAGAGAGCGAGAGAGCGAGAGAGCGAGAGAGCGAGAGAGCGAGAGAGCGAGAGAGCGAGAGAGCGAGAGAGCGAGAGAGCGAGAGAGCGAGAGAGCGAGAGAGCGAGAGAGCGAGAGAGCGAGAGAGCGAGAGAGCGAGAGAGCGAGAGAGCGAGAGAGCGAGAGAGCGAGAGAGCGAGAGAGCGAGAGAGCGAGAGAGCGAGAGAGCGAGAGAGCGAGAGAGCGAGAGAGCGAGAGAGCGAGAGAGCGAGAGAGCGAGAGAGCGAGAGAGCGAGAGAGCGAGAGAGCGAGAGAGCGAGAGAGCGAGAGAGCGAGAGAGCGAGAGAGCGAGAGAGCGAGAGAGCGAGAGAGCGAGAGAGCGAGAGAGCGAGAGAGCGAGAGAGCGAGAGAGCGAGAGAGCGAGAGAGCGAGAGAGCGAGAGAGCGAGAGAGCGAGAGAGCGAGAGAGCGAGAGAGCGAGAGAGCGAGAGAGCGAGAGAGCGAGAGAGCGAGAGAGCGAGAGAGCGAGAGAGCGAGAGAGCGAGAGAGCGAGAGAGCGAGAGAGCGAGAGAGCGAGAGAGCGAGAGAGCGAGAGAGCGAGAGAGCGAGAGAGCGAGAGAGCGAGAGAGCGAGAGAGCGAGAGAGCGAGAGAGCGAGAGAGCGAGAGAGCGAGAGAGCGAGAGAGCGAGAGAGCGAGAGAGCGAGAGAGCGAGAGAGCGAGAGAGCGAGAGAGCGAGAGAGCGAGAGAGCGAGAGAGCGAGAGAGCGAGAGAGCGAGAGAGCGAGAGAGCGAGAGAGCGAGAGAGCGAGAGAGCGAGAGAGCGAGAGAGCGAGAGAGCGAGAGAGCGAGAGAGCGAGAGAGCGAGAGAGCGAGAGAGCGAGAGAGCGAGAGAGCGAGAGAGCGAGAGAGCGAGAGAGCGAGAGAGCGAGAGAGCGAGAGAGCGAGAGAGCGAGAGAGCGAGAGAGCGAGAGAGCGAGAGAGCGAGAGAGCGAGAGAGCGAGAGAGCGAGAGAGCGAGAGAGCGAGAGAGCGAGAGAGCGAGAGAGCGAGAGAGCGAGAGAGCGAGAGAGCGAGAGAGCGAGAGAGCGAGAGAGCGAGAGAGCGAGAGAGCGAGAGAGCGAGAGAGCGAGAGAGCGAGAGAGCGAGAGAGCGAGAGAGCGAGAGAGCGAGAGAGCGAGAGAGCGAGAGAGCGAGAGAGCGAGAGAGCGAGAGAGCGAGAGAGCGAGAGAGCGAGAGAGCGAGAGAGCGAGAGAGCGAGAGAGCGAGAGAGCGAGAGAGCGAGAGAGCGAGAGAGCGAGAGAGCGAGAGAGCGAGAGAGCGAGAGAGCGAGAGAGCGAGAGAGCGAGAGAGCGAGAGAGCGAGAGAGCGAGAGAGCGAGAGAGCGAGAGAGCGAGAGAGCGAGAGAGCGAGAGAGCGAGAGAGCGAGAGAGCGAGAGAGCGAGAGAGCGAGAGAGCGAGAGAGCGAGAGAGCGAGAGAGCGAGAGAGCGAGAGAGCGAGAGAGCGAGAGAGCGAGAGAGCGAGAGAGCGAGAGAGCGAGAGAGCGAGAGAGCGAGAGAGCGAGAGAGCGAGAGAGCGAGAGAGCGAGAGAGCGAGAGAGCGAGAGAGCGAGAGAGCGAGAGAGCGAGAGAGCGAGAGAGCGAGAGAGCGAGAGAGCGAGAGAGAGAGAGGGTAGACAAGGTGTAAGAGAACACAATAGTGGCTCAGGAAGTGAACATTTTTCAAGATAAAGATTCCGCCTTTGTTCCCTCGGACGTACATTCGCCTACACGCCTTGCCACTAGGAGACACAGACATATTATCGCAACGTACTCGCGCGAAGGGCCTCGTTGAACATTGGGCCATCAAAGTCAAGTGCGCTGCTAGTCTTCACTCTTCGAAACGAAAGTGACCCCACGCACGTTTTGCCACCCGTACGCACAACCAACCGTTTTACTTATTCGTATTGAAAGATAACGAATCGTGTCATAGCAAGTAACAATCACTTTTCCAGATTTCTTCGTAACATATATTTGGACAATTAAGGAGGTTGAAGCAGTCCAGTCGAATTAAGGTATCATAACAATGTAAAATTTCCATAAACGCGATTTTTTTTGCATTATCCGATAGTATAGACAGTTATAAACTATAAATATGAATGGTTCAATATTGGATACGTATGGTTTACGATGGGCAAAATGGTTTTTTTTTCTAAATCTTTACAAAGGTTTGGAAATGGTTTATTTTTGTGTTAAAGAGTCAAAAAAGTTACATCACCCGTAGCGTGAACGTCTTGCCTATCGAACCGCAAGTGAAATTACATACATTAAACTAATTTTTATCTTTGGTGTTTTGTGGTGGAAAAACTTCACAAAATTCGTAAAGACTCCGACAACACCATTTATCAATTTTTTCAAATTAAATCTAGGTTTGTGGGTAATGCTCTAACCTCCTCAACATGGGCGCCTGCAGGGTGCAAGGGGGTGCGCTCGCGCAACCCTGCCATGAAAGAAAATACACAGAAAAAGATTGAGAAATAAAAATGTTATTATTAACGTCACTGTTTGAATAAGACATTGAGGCGTTTAGATTGTTGTTCAAATTGGTTGAACACCTTATCAATGAATTCTGTCCTCCTTTGACCTTTTCCTATGAACCTTCAATGCCACATGTTGTCGCTGGAAGAGTTTGCCCCATCTTGATTGCCTCGCATATTGCTTGGTAAAACGGGGTGGCTTGAGCAATCAAATCTGCGTATTCAACAAGGGATACATTTAAGGCCGCATCACTCACTTCATCTGTCTTAAACATCTCGTACCACGTGGTAGCCTCGGCAATAAAATTCTGTAGAAAACTTCACTGAAGGTTCTGTATATCTTCTGCCATGGCTAAAAATGACGATTTGTCCAATTTTCTTATATTTTCTGGGTCGATCTGCACGAGCGAAAATGCTTTTTCGTGTTTCGAAGAAAATCGGTTTCTCAGTGAAGAAATGATTGCGTATAAATAAGGGATGAAGATAGCTATTATGAAGAATTCTTCTGCGTTTTCAGATGGTCGATTTGATCTGTCTGCCTTGCCACCACTCCAGGACGTTTGAGGGATCATCACAGTGTAACTGGTTGAAAAATAGCTAATTTTCCCGATTTTTTTCTCGCTAGCTGAAATACGCTAATCAGTCTGATTTTTTATGTTGAATAAAATCACTAATAAAGAACAAACAATGACACTTTATACATTTATTTATATTTGAAAAAATTTTTTTTGCAACGATTGGAAATGTCTTCGAAAAAACGAGCCCTCACTGTACACTGTTGTGGCCCGAAATATTATCTGAAACAGAATTTGCTAAAAGATTATTAATCAGTATAAAAACCGCTATCATGCTGTGGAGGTTTTTTTGAAATCAAAATTGAGAAAATGGCGGTGGTTTGAAAAAAACTATTGAATTATGAAGAGAAATATGAAGATTAAAAAAAGCTTCGATAGCAAGATGAAGAATGGTGTGAAGAATGTTGTGTTGAACTTTGAGACGGATAGCTTGAGAACTCTCCCTTTGAGAGTGTACGTCGTTATGAAGAACGACATTTCGAGAAAAACGCGTTTAAAGTTTCGAATGCGGAATTTGCATATAAATTGTCTAGTTGTGATAAATCGGTTATGTCAAGTCCATGTTTATAACCGTCTATATTATCGGATAATGGAAAAAAAATGATTTTTGGAAAATTTTACACTGTGATCGATTAAGTTCAACATCCAGTTCGTCACAAATTTGAATTTGATCGATTTGAATTCAACATTAATTTAATTGATATGATGCAAATGCCTAGTTTTGTATACCTACCTATAAGTATGCACCGTTATAAATGATGTTTTATTAGTTAAGGCCTTAGGCCACAGTAACGAGTATAAAATCATGTGCGAATTTAACAATTATTTTCGTATGAAAAAGTGATTCACTCATAAAATACTCGTAAAATTGGCGTGACAAATAACTTCAACAATTTTCACTCGATTTACTTCAAATCTAAAAGTTGTGTTCCTCATTGCACTTCGCAGAGAAGTACGTGCGGAGTTTCTGGTTCATCGAAAACTTTTCACTTTACGAGCAATTTATGAGCAGTTATAACGAAATTTTTCACTGAAACTTCATTTCTTAAGTTCAAATACCTACAACTTTGAATAAAACAATATTTTTTTAATTCCGTACGCACTTCTCTAGGTATTCTAATGTAGATTGACGAGAATTTTTGTTTTTTGTTCTAGGCAATATATTGTCGTTGCCAAATGTCACGCCGCGGAGCGCCTAAAAAAAGATAACAAAAGAAAATATAAGTAGTCGGCAATTTTCTAAATCGAAAAAAAAGAAATATTATTTTCCAACAGCTTGACATTCATACTAAATAGATGTGTAATTAATTTTACGAGCGAATCACTTTTTCATGCGAAAAAAAAAATTGTTAAATTCGCACATGATTTTATACCCGTTATTGTGGCCTAACCCCTTAAATGAGATTACTAAAAAAGTTGTCACGATGTCGGGTAGTTCAAGCAAACGAAATTTGAGAAACAAAAAAAGCATCACTTTCATTGCCTGTCAACGATGCTTCAAATTCAACGTCATCACGGGAGTAATTTCGTCGAGTGTAACACCCCTCCGTAAGGGTTGAAACCAGCGTACCCTTGCTCCCTAACGATCACCGTATCCCCATCGATAATTACATGCCCGATCACTCCTTACGAATAACTCTCCCGTATACGCGCCCATATGACAATCAACCAAAATCAAAATCAATTACGATTAATTAGCCCGTGAGAGCCCGAAGTTAATTTCACGCTTCTCTTCGGCCCCGCGTGTAAACGTAGGAGAAGCATTACAGCCTGGACGCATCGTTGTCCGGGCGATGTGCGTAGGACCTCGAGTTTCCTACGGTAACGATTACCCAGTGTGTATTCGTCGCGGAGAGCAAGCGATAAATCTCGATCGTCGCGGATCGTTTGACGGCGGAGGCGGCAGCGGCGGCGATGTTGTGACGACCGGAGGACGAAGATGCGCGCCAGAGGAGCGTCTGATAATTGAGGGAAAATATAATGCGGAGGTATCGTGTTGTAAGTGTATATGGGTGGTGTGACGAATCATAAGTCTCAGGTGAGGTTGCGTCCCGATGCTGCTCCGGAGCAACGAGGCGGGAGTTGCGCAAGGGTGTATATAAGGGTGTCATCTGCGGATCCGAAGCATTCGTTTTCATCCACGAGCCGTAAACGCGAAGAGCAGCATCGCGCGTCCAGAATTCGCACAGCCCTTTGCCACGTTTGGTCACACGTTGACGTTCGAAAGTTGTTCCCTTTCAAACGTCAAACTGAGCTGAATACTTCCGCATAATAAATCGTCATGGTGAGTCCTGGGAAACTTTTTGCCGATTTTCTTCCTTCAATCATTCTCTCTCTCTCTCTCTCTCTCTCTCTCTTACTTATTTCTATCGCCCGGTATGACAATAAGCCGAAAAACGTGCCGCACTTCACTGGTGCTCATCACTGACAGTCAGCCACGCTCAGCCGTCAGTTTCGGAAAAGTGTGTCGCGAAAAATAGTTTTCCGGAAGTGTTGAAAAGTTTACACTCGCAATAACCCGTAGACGAAAGGGCCGTCTATTTTTCGCCGATTGGTTTTTTTCGTTCGTGTACGTGATGGGCCAGGAGATGCGAGACTGGTTTGGTGCAAAGTTTGTTTCTTTTTTGGTATCCGTCGTTCCGGGGGTCGGTTGTCCGGCCCCTCCTCGAGGTTTCCAAGTTACCAGGGAACTTTTTCTGCACGAGAACGAAGGCGTCTGTGCGTGCATTTTGGGGCTGGGGGATGAATTACGGGGTGACGGCTCGTCGCGATTTCCGGTCTCGCCAGAACGAGCGAACGTTCATTCTCGTGCGCTTCGTCCGCGGGAATCAAGGATGTCGAGTCCCTATGAAACATGTTAATGTTAATTGTTCAATAAATAGCTTCTTAATCGTCATGAAATTTTTACGTGACCTCCTGAATACTTCATGTAAAAACCTACCAAATTTTCAGAATTCTATCATCGTTACTTCAACCTGCTTAAGGGTTGAAATAAAAAATGATAAGAAAATTCTGAAAATTTGGTATGTTTTTGTATGAAGTATTTAAGAGGTCGTGTTAAAATTTCACGACGATTAGGAAGCTCGTTATTAAAAAATTAACATTTTGTTAAGAACAATTTTTAAACGAAATAAAAAAAAATTTATCAATAAACTTCGTTTTTTTTCCGTTGCTTTCAGTATATTATAGATATTATAAAATTAAGAGGTCAAACAAAAATTTATTGCAAAGTTACATCAGTTTCCATAAAACAACATTTTATTTGTGAATGTTAATTGTTCAATAACGAGCTTCCTAATTGTCGTGAAATGTTTACACGACCTCTGAAATACTTCATACAAAAACATACCAAATTTTCAAAATTTTGTCATCATTTGCGATTTGGGACTCAAGATCCTTAACTTTTCGCTCGTTTGAGCACTTTTCTGGCTCCACGAGATAAAAATATCGCGAGAAAGAGAAAGGGGCAGTACGCTTGTAATAGTTTATGCATGAGCTCAACCGAGTGTGAACTTTGGGTGCATAATTTTTTTTGCCCCGTCGCCCACCGCAATGTGTAATGTAGCCGAGCGCCAACGCGAATATTCCTCAGCCCCTTGACACCTGTTTGATCCCGAGAAATTGACCCTGAAAACGTTTTCCGATGAAAAAGATGCTTCCATCTCAGCCTCATACTTTTCCTTAATTTTTTCCTATTGTCGAGGAGAGTCGAACGTTTCTCCGATCCATGTGTGGATACTGCTTTTCTTTTTCGACGTAGATTGGACCGATTGAATAACAACTTTGGAATTTTCACGAGTTTCGCTGCATCGTTCTTGAGGAACATGATTTCGAATCTTACCTTCTTTGGCGAAGTTTCTCGGGCAAACCCGTTGATTGCACTGACCTTTTAACGTCAATTATCCAAGTGCTAACATTGTTTTCCCTCGCAAACGTTGTAGCAGAAATCGTGGAAAGTTTCATGCTAAACTTTTACCGGACGAATCTACGTGTAAAAAGAAAAGAAGGGTCCTACGATGCTTTTTGAGATATGACACGGGGGACATGGATTTTCCGGTTTGTGTTCGCCAATCTGATAAATAAAAGTCCGTCGTCGGCTACACAGATTTCAGAATTGTTAGTAATTCCTACAATAGTTTCAAGTAGTGCTTACAGTGCTTTTGAATCATCCTTAAAGTACGTTTAATGTATGCTTAACGTACGTTTAAGTTATATTTGGAATACTTTCAATTTACAGTTCAAATACTTCCAAGGTATACTTGAAATACTTTCAAGTCGAACTTGAAGTACTTTCAAGCCATACTTGAAATACTCTCAAGTCATACTTGAAGTACTTTCAAGTCATGCTTGAAATACTCTCAAGTCATACTTTAAATACTTTCAAGTCATACTTGAAATACTTTCAAGCCATACTTGAAATACTTTCAAGTAATACTTGGAATACTTCCGTTTTATACTTTAAATTTTATCAAGTTATACTTCAAATATTTTAAAGTTATAATTAAAATACTTCCAAGTTATCTTTAAAGTACGTTTAACCCGAACTTGCCACTGTGGGGTCCGAAACAACCCCTTTCTTTCTAATCCGAAAATGTATTGATGTGGTGTACAGAAGTGTGCCAAGTATGGGTTAAGGTATACCCAAAGAACGTTTAAGATATGCTTGAAGTACTCCTAATACTCTTATACTTGAAACACGTTTAAGTTATGCTTCCAAGTTATACTTAAAATACTATTGAGCTATACTTGATGTACTTGTCAGTAATACGTAAAGTGCTTCCAAGTTATACTTACGGTACTTTTGAATAATATTTCGAGTAACTATTTCTCGCAATCCAACGTATATCCTTGTGGCTTTTTGCATATTACCCTTTTCAATTAAACCTTTTCCTATCACTCCCTACTCGCACTTCGCTAATCTACCCTAAATTTCGTTGCGTACATAGCTGTCTACACTATACGTGATTTGCCGAGGGTACGGGGCAACTGTAGAAGACCCGTACCGGTATAGAGGGCCCCATATTCTTCTGGTTCTCTGGTGCAGAGAATTTTCCACTCAAGTATGTACGCCAAGGTCTCAGAAGCATTGGCCTTTTGCTGACCGGTTGATGCGCCAGCCGGTGCACGGCTAAGCAAAGTGCTTAAGGCGTTACCCCCACTTGTAGCGCAAAAAAGGCCTTTTTCATGAATTTTTTAAAAGAAAGCTACAAAACTTTTTCAATCGATCAATATACCATCTTAATGAACACATCTTGAAGAACTTTCAGTAATTTTTTTATTGAAAAATATTACATTGTTTAGTGGCAAATGGCCGTCAATGAAATAATGTTTTTATATACACGGTTTGCGGTGACCAACATTGCGGCGAAGTGGATCATCTGAAAAAAAATGCGGATGGATTTAGTCAAATATAAGTATAAACTAGTCTTTAATCGAAGGATTTTAAAAAATATTCATTTTTCACAAAATGGCGGACAGTCAAAGTTAATGGTTCGATTTTAACGAAAAAAAACGGCCGTTTTTGGGCTATAAAACGGCCATTTTTTTTTCGAAAAAAAAATCTAACGATTAAAGACTACATTTTTATGTATTAAATAAGCCTGCAAAATTTCAAGAAGATCGGTTCATTAGTGTTCGAGTAATCTTGGTCGCCGACTTCAGAAATGCCATTTTGAGAAAAACGCGTTTAAAGTTTCAATTTCAGTTCTTCAATTCACGGATTCTTCTCTTTCAACGCTCATATCTCAGTCAATTGTGTTCGGATCGACTTGACTTTTTCGGGACATATTCGTAGATACCTATACTTAAAAAAAATGCAATAAAAAAAAATCGATTTTTTCAAAATCGCAAGTGGGGTAAACCCCTTAACGGGAAGGACCGACGGAGCCGCACCGCGATTACCCTTCATCAGTATCGGTGGTGATACTTGAAGTACATTTAGGAAATACTTGAAGTACTTTTGCGTTTTAAAGTACTTTTAAGTAACACCTCGAGCTTTTTCACCCAATACTTCAAGTACGTTCAAATTGAAATTACTTCCGAGTAATATGTAAAATTCAAGTATTACTGATACATAAATAATAAAGTTTAAGTTTAATTGGCTCCCGAATGATTTTTATTTTTGACCCCTTCATTGGACGCGTCCAAAAAATAAACGAATGAAGTTCCTTATACATATATATTCTTTTGTGTGTGAATAAATCCATTATGAAGTGAATCGAAAAAATTATTCCTAATTGTCACAAACGTTGTAACCTATTCACGCGCATTCCATAACGAGATATTCCAAATTAATCGTGAATTTCCCTCTTCTCGATCAAAGGCTCTGACTGCCCCCAGTTTGTCACTCGATAGAAAGTTCAAAATTTAAAGGCCAATTGAAACGATCGTTGATACGACTTACACGAGGCTTAAGTAAATGAGTAATGAGTTTTTTTTTACAAAAAAGTCTCGAAACAGAAGTATGTTAGGGTAATGAAATTCCCTCACAATCTTTTACCTTACAACGAGGATCTTAGCGGGGGTGCTATGTCGTAGGCGCGGCAGGTATTCAGCGACGAACACCATACACAGGTGCTCTATGGAGACAAGCCTCGGAGCTCTCTCCCCATTTCTCTCTCGCTCTCTCTCTCTCTCTCTCTCTCTCTCTCTCTCTCTCTCTCTCTCTCTCTCTCTCTCTCTTTCTCTCTCTCTCTCTCTCTCCATGGGGCAATGTTAATTGCGGTATCGTAATACTCGTGTATTAATTATACTCGGTTTTCCACAACGTCCCACTAAATTCGTTGTCGCGTCGCGAGTTACGGGAGATACGCGAGAAGATCATAACCCCATATATTTTCGGTTATCTATATATGTTTGCGCCCAGTGTGGCGCTGCTTTTTTCCCCTCTGCGTTCCACCTTTTGTCATCAAGAGCCCCAGGAGAATTGAGTACAGCGTTGTTCAATTAATCGCGTTAATCACGGCCCGATGATTAAGGCGAGATGGAACGAAGGTCTGGCTCCCGTGAATAAACATACTTTGATCCAATCACGTCGTGTATGGTGACGATTGCCCACGTGATCCGGATAATAGACATAGCTCATAGAGATTTTCGGAGAATAGTTAATTAGCGAACTACCCGTTAGGCCAATATCATCCGTGTAACGTGCCATACGAGAAGCCACTTATGAAGGACTAGTTTTACTTCCTGACCAATCCACCTTTGCGGGCAGTATGTGTAATTGCACTACTGGTCCGGCTTCTCTCATTATCAGGATCGGTACTACATTTCACTGATGACACCATAGCGGAGTCCTTCAGACGAAACTTGTCAAATATATATATATATATATTTAATTTTTTTAATTTAATTATTTAATTATTATTAAATATTAATTTAATATTTAATTTAATTATATTTACTTTCCAATCGTACAAGTGAAATATTGAATGGTGTAGGAGATCGAGGCTGATGAATCCCGCATTAAATTATCGATCTTATCGGTGAACCGTTATTGGTGTGACAGGATGCAATGTAGTCAGCACTGAGACGAGGCTTGAATAAGGGTTATTCGTGTTTCAGTGCTCATTAAATTTTCGCCTGGCTTGAGTCGTGCTGTGAATCTGTACACAAATATGCGTAATATAGGTACACATGCTCCTAACTCGTACAGATGCGCTAGCTTTCAATATTTGATAGACACATTTCGATAATAAATAAATAAATAATTTATTTCAAATAAATGATTATATATATACACAGGGTGACAACTTTAAGGTGACCATGTGTTTTAAGGGTCTGCGTCGAAGTTTTGCGACCGAGAAAAATATGATATTTTTTTTATGACTTTCGAGTCACTTTGGAAACAAAATTTTGCATATTTTTCTGATGAATAGTATTGGCCAGGAAAAATTAGGCACTCTGGAGACAAAAAATATCAAAATTCCATTTTGAGTTCAGCAGGATGAAGATAATTCAATTCCGAATATGAAAGACTCCTGAGGGATGTCTTTTTCAAAGATGTTAAATTCCATGTATCCACGACGCAGCAAAAAAGTGTTTCAGGAGTGGGTTGTATTCGACATTTGATTAATTCGTTTTTGATTCTTTTTTCTAAGTGGACTTGGAAATCTGCAAAATATCATATTTCTTCCTTACAAGGAACATCCCTCAGGTGACACCCTTCGATTTTGTTGAAATTTGGATATGTTATAAAGCACCGAAAAGTAAGCGATACGTATTTTTTTTTATCGGCGGAAAAACGGTTTTAAGGGGTGAAACGCGCCTTCGAAAATAGGGGTGTTTTTCGTTTTTCGTCGATAATGGTATCGTTCTCATCTCCAATGTATAGTACATGAAAAAATAAACATTGTTGCAATTTGAATTTTTTTTATATCTCATACCGTTAAAACGTTATCGACGAAAAACGAAAAAACATCCCCATTTTCGAGGGTGCGTTTCACCCCTCAAAACCGTTTTCCGCCGATAAAAAAAAATACGTGTCTCAAAATTTTTGATGCTCTATCACATATATGAGTTTCAACAAAATCGGAGGCGGACACCTGAGGGATGTTCCTTGTTAGTCGTAAAACACCGACGTGAGACCATATATATATATATATAGCCAATCTTTATCGGACAAATTTCGGCATTGCTAATTCGCCTCAGAATTTGTGGCCCTCAGGACATCATCGACGAAGTTTCTTACACATTTATTTTTACATTCATGGCAACCCAAAGAAACTTAGCTTCCAAAGGGAATGATCTTTTTTTGTTTGCTTGAAAATGATAACTGGAACACTTACAATTAGATAATTTTGCGATAAAAGATTGTTCAGCGGAGGGTAAGAATTAAAATTTACTTATGGTGTCATTGAATAGGTTTTCAAGTTTTGCGCAATAGCAGAGGTTTCGAAGGCCTTTAGAGTTCGACAAATACCCAATCTCCGGATTTTTAGGTTTCTGAAAATTCGATGCATGGTCGAAAGAAAAGTTTGATGTTGTTGAATCGGCTGGAAAGAATTTTTTTTACCGGAAAAGAAGAAACGTGAGATTGCCATTAAGGGGGGAGATACCTTCAGTCGAGAAAAAAATGGCTGTTTTCATGATTTTTTTTAAATGGAAAGATTTCTTCACCATTTTTGAGACTTACGTTTTATTCCTAATTTTATGTATTACTACTAATTTCTCATTTTCTTAATTACTAATTTCATCACTAGTTTTGTGTTTATTACTAATATGTTTTATTGCTAATTTTGGCTTTTGATACATGATATTTTTTTTATTATTTCTTTTACATGGCGGAGGAATGCCACAGGCTTCTGAACGAGTTGCGACGGATGTTGTCAGACGGTGTGACACGTAGCGTCAGCGGGATTAATCTGAAAAAAACATCGACGACGATTTTTCTCTCATTAACACTTATACGCAGAATATGAACCAAGAAAAAGTGAGAAATGTTGAAAATCGATGAAATGGTACGCTTTGAAACAAAAAGACTGCATTTTCCGAAGAAAATGGCCACTTTTGGCAATAAAAAAATACGTTTTTTCGTCAATTTTCGAAATCAGTAAGGTTCCTGTTTTATGGAATAAGTTTTTAGAGATTTATACTAAATTTCATTCTAATCGGTTCATTGGTCTTTTAGATATACGTCACGCCAGTTTTGAAAGTGCAGTTTAGAAGACCGTTCCATACCACCAACATTTTTAAAGGTTAATAACCGAAAAAAATTCCATCTAACAGCAAAAAGTAGGAATAAAAAATACCCTGCCTAAAAAAAATGGCGAAAAATGCTTTCCTCAAAAAAAAAAAATTATGAAAATCAGCAAATATTTCCCTTGCCGAAAAATATCTCCTGCCTCAAATTATTGACGAAAGCGAGAGCTAAAGAGATGGAGAGGGAGAGAGAGAGAGAGAGAGAGAGAGAGAGAGAGAGAGAGAGGTAGAGAGGGATTTGTAGATGTGCTCATGCAATCGAATAGTAATCAGAAAAAATCTCAAATGTAGTTAGAATAAATGTTTATATAATTAAAACAATCATTCAATCAATATTTCTGTTACATAATAATCCTTCATATTTTCAAATCAATAAATAAAATCTAATAATTCGAATATTTTTAATCCATTCTTCACCTCAAACGAAACACCAATCACGGCGTAGAACGTCATTTGTGTGTACACAACGTTTCCGTACGTGCACTTACTTTTCTCTCTTGTTTACGTTTTAAGAGGGAATGATACCTTATCGCGGTCGGTATGGTAGAACGATTATAGGTTCCCACGAATCTCTGAAGCGGCTCTTCAGATCCCGTCGAAACTTTGCCAAACGACGTCAAATAGATAGACGAACGGCTGTCTTCTCCTCAAATTTTCCGAATTCGAGAAAAAAAATGTAGATTGGGTTATCATAAGCCAATCTACATTCTTTTTCTCAAAATCAGAAAATTTGAGAAGAAGAGAGCCATTCATCTATCTATTTGACGTCGTTTGGCAAAGTTTCGACGGGATCTGAAGAGCCGTTTCAGAGATTCGTGGGAATCTATAATCGTTCTACCATACCGACCGCGATAAGGTATCATTCCCTCTTAAGGTACGGGCCCTCAGGTCCGCCTCCGAAAAATTGCGTGGGAATTACCGCCGAGCCGATGCGTGAGGTTCGTCCGCCGCGGATCAGTGGACGCACTTGTATATTTTCAAAATCCCCTACGTATTTCTCCAGCTATACTCACCCGCTCAGGGACTTTGCGGGGTAGGCGGAAAGAGGGAACGCATATGCTAAAACATATAAATTCCAGCTAATAAATATGTAGAATGCACATAATTGACTGTTTATAAATGTTATTAATTTTTTTTTGTTTATTTACATCGCGAATAAGTATTAACCAAGTTGAAATGTGGCAAACGCGCAATTTGGGTCCCAGTAACTGGTATCACTGAGCTCAGGTACGAACGCAACATCGTGAGCGCGTTACTGTCATACATCCTTCGCGAATTCGGTTTTTTTTTGTTCGGCGGAAATGAAAAGATGGAAGGGAAAAAATGAAGATCGAAAAACAGTACAATCGACGGTTGGGGCAAGTGCAACCAGGAAAGCGGCGGAAAAAAGTAGTTGAGCCGGAAAATGAATGCGCAGTCGCGGGACGACGCGTAATTGATTTGAAGGTTATGTCCAAATACACGCAATGCAGCTTCTGTGGAGAATGATTCAAAATATCCAAATACTCTTTATGAAACCGCGGTAACAAATTTATAGCATGGAAGCAATAGTTTGTGCGTTTCAAATTTTGGCGCCTATTCAAAATGGCCGACTTGACAGCAGCGTTGCCACGTGCCGTAGGGCGCTTTATCGTTTTACGCGGATCAGCTGAAATTTCCTGTTTCGTTTCACGAATATCTCGATAACGAGACGACAAAAGGCTGTCCTATTGGTTGAAATTATTCATAAAAAACTCAAGAATTTTTTCCGCCTGTTCCCATTCAATTCTTACTATTTTTATTATGTCGCGACAGTCGTATTATAATTCTCGTGAAGCTTTTGCCGTGTTGCCCCTGTATAAGAGTCTAACTTCAATAATTAATTGCTCAACAATCACGAAGACGAAGTACTGCAAATTTTACACGGAGTCGTAACACCCGTTCGCGAATATCCTCAATAAATGTCAGCAAATTCTTACCATTTCGCGACAGCTGAGCAACCTTGATAGAATTTTTGATACTGTTTTCTATATTCAAATTCGCGTCAGTTATACAGCGTGCCGCAGAGCGTCTGAAATTCAACGTGCCTCGTACACGGAGAGAATTTTTAAGTAATTTTCACTGTGAAATCACAGTAACTCGGTGACAAATGTGCAATTCTTCAGGTTTTTACGAAATAAATTATAAATTTTCATGGAAATGAATCAAAATTTACTTTTGCGTAACAGAAATTTAAAATATTTTCCAGAATTTTTACTGAAATTAATAGTAAAATTTCATGAAACGTAAAGATTACGACAATAAGTTAAAAAAGTGCTAATATAAATGAAATTTTTCAGTGGAACATTGAGAAATTAGCGTGTTTTCCATAAAAATTTAAAGAAGGAAGCCGAAATTTTCCGTGCGTCCACAGGAATTTTACGTTCTTTATAGTAAAATCAGTTAGGGCTAGGTCGCCTGACCGTACGCGTGAGCTCTGTGTGCGAGCGTGCGTATACGTGAACGCAAGCTGTGAGAGTGCGCTTGTGTATGACGCAGTATGACGAGCACGAACGACGCCGACCCGCGTTGCTTAGCAACAGCGGTACCGCGCATGCGCATTATAGTACGAAGCATGGGCCAAGAAAGCCTCGTGGTCTCGTGCAGTTTAACGTGTTCTACGCAGTTCTACGCAAGAAAACAAAGAAACGTGAAAAGAAACTTCGATAAAGGACGTCTACAATGGTACGGAAAGATGATATGCTAAAATAAGTAGCAATCAAGAACACAAATGTTCAGAAATACAGTATATAGAGTATTTATTTAATCATAGGGAATTCATTTTTCGCTAGGGAGTGTAGAAATTTCAAGTTTGTTCAGGTTATTTTTACTGTAGAAACTTGTAATTTTTGAGGCAGCCCATTGTTAAAATTCTACATGAGAATGTGTCAGAATTTTTACTGAAAGAAATGTAAAAAATTATGCTACTTGCTTAAATTTTTACATGAATGAAAGCAAAATATTAAAAGCTAGTGTCAATTTTTGACTATGTGCATATTTGTCACCGGTTTCAAATTTTTAATGTAATTTTTACGGAGATTTCACCGTAAAAAATACTTGAAAATACTTAAAAAACTTCTCTCCGTGTACGAATGACCCCAGCGTCCCAATTTTCCATAATTTTTTAATATACATTTTTTTTTGTACATTCGAAGATACGACGAATAAAATCCTCGAATATTATCATCTTCTCACTTGTCCTTCCACCCGAAAAAAATCGCGAAAAATCACTTCATTTTCGATGTTTACAGCGGTGTAAGGAAGTTTCGGAAAAGTTGTCCGATCCTTATAGTACTCCGATAAGATCGATAGAGTTTCATTCGGGACGGTCGTTTGGATTAATTCCGCAGATCGGCCGTGCACTTATCTACGGGGCAGCGTTCGCGTGCAACTGGGCGTTGATAACGGGAACGTTGCTCACGCCCCTGCTGAAGGTTGAGCCGGGCTCGAGGTTGAATCTGTACAAGAGCGAGGAGGCCGTTGGGCCGATGAGGGCGTACGACTACGCGATCTTGAAGCGAGCACCTCAGGAATCGCAGGACACGCCGGACTCGAAGGAGCGAAGAAGTCAGATGGGCTCGTCCTTCATAAGATTCGGCCGTGGTCGCGTCGAGGGCAACCTCGAGAACGTCGATTACAGCGGGATTGCGGGTGAAACGATCGACGGCGAATTGGATTCGCGAATCGCCCGCGGTCGTTCCGACGTGATCATAAGATTCGGCCGTGCCGAGTCGAAGAATCTCCACCCCGAAGTTCGTCGATTGACCAGGGCCGATCTCGCCAAGTTGCTCGATTACGGACAAAATCGGCACTCGAACAAGCTCGTCCCTCAAACGGCGTATCGTACGTCGATCGCCGATCGCCTCGACAACGATCTCGATCGGGTCTCGATCGTTTGCTCGAACGTCCTCGCGAGCGGCTCCTCCTCCTCCGATTACGACGATCCCAGCCCCTACAGCCTCGTCGAACCCGGCAATTTTTATCTCGCTGGCAAATTGGTCAGACTGTGCAATACTCTCGGCATCGGCATCGACGGGAACGACGACGACAATCGACGCGCCGTCAGGAGCAAAATCGCCGAGATCCTCGCCGCGGGCACTGCTTCTGCTGCCGATCAAGCGGAATCCGCTAAACGGGAATAAAATGTATTCCCTCTATAATTACTGTAGGTTTAAGCACTGTACGAAATTTGACGTTTGACAAAAAGCACACGGTTACAAACACACACGCAACATACATTCGTTAACACAATTATATATATATATGTTGGATACTCCACGCTATTTCAGCTAGCCCGCGACCCTGACCATTTTTGGTTTTCCTGATATTTTTTTTCAAATTGTACCCCGTGAAAGGTATATCCACACCAATTTTTTTAGATTTTTATCTCTTCTCTTTGAAGACTTAAAATTTTCCAAAAAATGTCGATTTCGGAAGTTTTGGAAAACTTCAAACTCTGATAACTCCTGAACTAATTGAGATATCGACAAATGGCACCATACGATTTTTTTTCATTTTGAAGCATACTGTCGTTAAAAAATATGAAAATGATTATCAATTATCAATGTCAACGGTTTTTTTGCATCTGAAGTGGACATTTTTTTTTTTTAACATAATTACCCTTTTGTTATTTTTTCAAAAAATTCTCCGAAATAGAGTGACCCGTTCTACGATGTTTAAGACTAGTCTCATCGTGGGCCCATGTTCTCTTCTATTTTTTTTTCGAATTAATCGCGTTTTTTAAGAAGATTTTTGTAACTTTTATGTCCAATGATGCTTTCCACAATGATTTCCAATTCGGTTTCGACAGGTCGGAAACGGTTTATCAATTTGTGCTGAATTTAACGAGAATTTTTTTTTTATTTGAAATCTTTTTTTTCTCAGACATAAAAATCTTAAAATTGGTGTGAATATTTTTTTCGCGTGCTACAATTTTACACAACAAATAACCGGGAAACAATATATGGTCGGGGTCACAGGCTAGCTGAAATGGCGTGGAATTTCCAATATATATATGTATATATATATATATATACATACAATACCGGTCGAAAGTTTTCGGCAACTTGGGATATTTGCAAAATTATATTAGGATAGTATAATTCATTTTATTTCTTATTTTACGAAGATAATATGACATGAATTACGAAGATAATATGACATAATGACATGAATTCTATTATTCTAATAGCATTTTGCCATTATCCAAAGTGATAGAACATTTTGCAATTGGCCAATGTGATCGAAAACTTTGAACTGGTACTATATAAATATAAATATAAATATAAATATAAATAAATATATATATATATATATATATATATATATATATATATATATATATATATATATATATATATATATATATATATATATATATATATATATATATATATATATATATATATATATATATATATACATATATACACACGAATGTAAAAGGGCTTTCGCGAAAGGGGCAAAACTCGCCACCCTACAATAATGATTTTCTTATATAAATATCAATCGTTCTTAATATTATATTATTTAATATTATATGTCCATATATATATATATATATATATATATATATATATATATATTTATATATATGGTGGGCGATTAATTGGCTTATCGGATTCAGCTCGTGACTCGATGACACCTGTCCGATCGAGAGCTTATCCAAGTTACTCGTTATTCATTAAAGGGCATCTACCGTGCGATGTCTCCCTTACTATTTCATGATGGTACAGGTTGAACCCCGATGCTTGCGAACCGAATGCGAATTTGATCATTCAACGAGGATTCCGTCAATTTAGTGATGTATGCACGTATACTGGGACCTACAGAAAAGGCTGAGAGAGAGAGAGAGGATTGCAATTATGATTTGGATTTGAGTACATGCGGACAAGTGTAAATTAGGCCCGAGTCCCAACGCGAAAGCCCTGCCGCGTTACGATATAATCCAATGTATTATTTAGGCCAACGAAAATATAAAGGAAATAAAAAGAAGAAGGAAATATATGGTGTATAATTGGGTAATGAAAGGGCGCAAACGAAAGGGTGAAATTGACACTTTAATGGAGGGGCGATCCCTTTAGGCAGGTGAAAATAAGCGAATTTTGAAGATTTTTTTGCGTCGACACTATTTATTCTATATAATTAAAATTTGGGGTACATATTATTACATCTTTTTAATTTTCCAAACTTTTTTTATTTTGATATTTCGAAATGGCGGCTGTACACTTGCGTCGGAGATGGTTGGCACCTGAGATGGTTCGCGGCGTACGATCTAGTGTCTGGTGCATTGAGCTGAAACATCAGAGCCAAACATTTTTCGATTTGTAAGCCCCACAGGCTCTGTGTGAACTTACAAAATTCAAATAAAAGTGAAAATCGCAAAATGGTACGTAGTCGAAAAAAACGTTGTATTTTTAGATTTTTACCATAGTATTTGTCAATGAAAAAGTCGTTTTTTAAAATAAATCTCAAAGAACTTTAGGTTTACATAGACGGTAATGATGTTATCTAGAATTGTGCAAAATCTGAAAATGATCGTTTTGACAGTTTTTGAGTTATCTCGCGCGAGGTTCACGCAAAAGTGGTTTTCAGCAAAAGTCGTTTAAAGTGTAGAGACTCAAAAATGTTGTGACCAAATGATCGGCGATTCCGTAGCGCATAGTCGCTCATCTTTCTCGTGGAGTTAATTTTCGAACATAAGCTCTTCGCGTTGTAGAGTGGGTCCCCCTTAATTTTAACAGGTCAGGGCTAAACAAATGTCGCGTGTACTCGTAAAGATTCGGCGCAAAGACGATTACGTGTTACTTTTAATGTGGCGCGATTCGATGATTCGTCGGGCCACAAAAAAGCCCGGAGAGGCCGGAATTAATTTTTATTTAACACATCAATTTCCCGCCGCATCGCAAAATTACAGTGTAATTTCTCGTGCACGTGTGGGCTCAAAGAAATTCGTGAAATCAATTTCTCGATGATTCTTTTTTTTTCCCACGGCATTGTAGTTCAGTCTGCAAAAGCGTTGATCTTTCTCCCAATTAAGGCCTTAGGCCACAGTAACGGGTATAAAATCATGTGCGAATTTGACAATTTTTTTTCGTGTGACAAAGTGATTCACTCATAAAATTAATCACACACCTATTTAGTATGAATATCAAGCTGTTAGCTGTTTTTTTAGGCGCTCCGCGGCTTGACATTTAGCATCCACAATTTTTGACCTAGAACAAAAAACAAAAATTCTCGTCAATTTACATTAGATTACCTAGAGAAGTACGTACGGAATTTAAAAAATATTGTTTTATTCAAAAGTTGTAGGTATTTGAACTTAAGAAATGAATTTTCAGTAAAAAATACTCGTTATAACTGCTCATAAAATGAAAAGTTTACGATTAATCAGAAATTCCGTACGTACTTCTCTGCGAAATGCAATGAGGAACATAACGTTTAATTTTGAAGTAAATCGAGTGAAAATTGTCGAAGTTATTTGTCACGCCAATTGGAAAAAGCTGTTTCGAGAAGTTTCGAGTAGTCGGCCATTTGGCACATCGAAAAAAAAAATATATATTTTCCAACAGCTTGATATTCATACTAAACATATGTGTAATTAATTTTATGAGTGAATCACTTTTTCACACGAAAAAAATTGTTAAATTCGCACATTGTTTTATACCCGTTGCTGTGACCTAAGGCCTTAATCGCAACGTCATACGAGATTAATTGACAAATAGAAAACTGACATTTTGGATAGAGACGTTTAAATAGTCACCGAGAATCTCCGCTCTACATCCCTTGCAGTATCTTCGCATCGCGTCTGTGTCGTCCTTGTGCCGATTTACGTCGGAGTCAGCTTGATGAGGAAATCCTCTTCTGGTTCTGACCTCCTTCCGGTCTCGCTCTTTCACGCGAGAGACGAATACGAAATCCCCGAACAAACGCGGGCGAAATATACGCGAACGTCAAAATCAGATACTTTATACGAGAAAGGAATAGGAAGAAAAAAAAAGTAAAGATATCTACAGTATCACGTATCAATTTTCCTGGGATTATACGATATGTAATCAAGAAAAACAGCCAACATGTGTCATGTGTAACGTGGACGTATATATGTGTGTGTGCGTGTTTGGATCTCGCACGTGCCCGAAAGCGGTATAATTCAAAAGAAGCCTTGTCCACATGTACGCACTGTTGTTCGCGACTGCAGGTTGGCAGAGAAAAAGCAAAAGTATTGATATATAGTCTTTTCCACGGCACCCACACACTCTCGGTGAGGCCCCGGTCGCCACCGCCTCTCTGCCCACTACGGAGGATCCGAATAAAAAGCAAAAGTGAAAAGATGAATCAGAAATAAGTGGTCACGTAACTCGGGGGCTCATCGCGCGACGATGGGGATAGCACGTATCCACTAATACACAATGACACATATACGGATACGTACGGCATGTCCACACCGTATAATCGTCGCAACTTCGACATTTGCTTTTTGTTGTCGCCAAAGGATGACGGATTATTCTCACGCGCGTGAATAAAGCTGGAGCATTTTATTACCCCCAACTTTCGGACTCTCTCGAAGTGGCGAAAAAGATTCATAGCCCGGTAGAATTAGTTCAAAAAACGGGCAAAGATATACAAAAAATTTTAGCAGCAATTTTCTTTCGGAATTCGTTGGGGGGGGGGGGGGTCACTGGTAGTCTAAATTCAAATAGTAGAGGTACCAGACTTTTCACTTCATCCGCCATTTTGATTTCAAGGGTTATTTTTTGTTTCTTGAATAACTCGTTCATTTTCAATTTTACACGCAAAATAGTAATTACAAAAGTTGTTTAAAATTAAATTTCCTACAATTTTGGTTCTTATCAATTTTTTCATAGGATCGATTTTTTTTCGATTTATACCCGAAAAGAGGGGGTGAGTTTTTTGTTATCGAATAACTCGTTTATTTTCAATTTTACGCGAAAAATTTTAATAAACAAAGTTGTTTAAAATTAAATTTCCTACAATTTTGATTCTTAACAATTTTTCGTAGGATCTATATTCTTCGATTTATACCTGAGAAGAGCGGGGGGTGAACCTAAGTATTCTATTATCACGTTTATTATTGATGTTGTATCATTATTTTTTCTGTGTTTTTTTGTTGCTGATTGTCGTTGTAAATTTGATGTGTTGAAAATGTTATTTGCTACATTTATGATTCGGATTTTTTCTAAAGTTTATATTTTTGGGACGCACGTTCACGGTAAAGGAAAAGAGGGGTTTAGATAATCAGTTTATCGAACTGTATAATTTTTACAATTGAAAAAATGAATTTTATTTTCTTTTCAGTACACTTTCAAAAGTCTTTCGAAATTTCAATTACCTCTGTACGAGAGAATAATCAATGATAATTGACATCCACATCCATAAATACTTCAGCAATTAGTGCAGTAATTATGAATTGAAGAGAACCTAAATTATAGGAAATTCCAAACAACTTTGGGAATAACCATTTTTCGTGTCACATGGACTTTTAACGAGTTATTCAATAAACGAAAATTCTCCCCCGCTCTTCTCAGGTATAAATCGAAGAATATAGATCCTACGAAAAATTATTAACAATCAAAACTGTATTATCTTTAATTTTAAACAACTTTGTTTCTAACAATTTTTCTCGTAAATTGAAAAGAAACGTGATAATACAATGATAAGATTTTATCCCCACTCTTCTCAGGTATAAATCGAAAAATATTGATCCTACAAAAAAATTGATAAGAATCAAAATTGTAGGAAATTTAATTTTAAACAACTTTGTTCATTACAATTTTTCGCGTAAAATTGAAAATGAACGAGTTATTCGATAACAAAAAATTCACCCCCTCTTTTCGGGTATAAATCGAAAAAAATCGATCCTATAAAAAAATTGATAAGAACCAAAATTGTAGGAAATTTAATTTTAAACAACTTTTGTAATAACTATTTTGCGTGTAAAATTGAAAATGAATGAGTTATTAAAGAAACAAAAAATAACCCTTTAAATCAAGATGGCGGATGGAGTGAAAAGTCTGGTACCTCTACTTTTTGAATTTAAACTACCAGTGACCCCCCCCCCCAACGAATTCCGAAAGAAAATTGCTGCTAAAAATTTTTGTAAATCTAAAATACTAATTTGACTGGGCTATCACGAAAGTGACGGGAGAATACGCGTGGGTAAATTTTGGACTGGTGAGTGGTTTTTATCAGTGGGACGGTTGGAAGTATTGATTTTCATCGGTCATATAGTGACGGAAATTTTTAGTCAAAAATCGTTAGAAGATGAGTTGAAGTTTGAGTACAGAAATTAATGTGGGAGTGGAAATTTACGTTTAGTTGAAAATAATAAAGATGAGTTAAAGTTTGAGTTAAAGGAATCGAAGTTGAGTTAAATGATGAGTTAAAAAGATGTATGTTGAGTTAAAGTTCGGCTTGAAAAAGGATCAAAATTGAGATAGAGTGTGAGTTTAAAAAATGTTAACGTGAATATCGTTTCGAAAAAAGATTGAATTAAATATGAAGTAAAATGAAGATTAAAGTAAACATGGATATCAAAAAGATTTAAGTGAGTGTTAAGTTCACAAGATTACAGTCAACATTGAGTTGATAAAAGGTGAAAGTAAATTAACTTAAAAAAGATCGAAGTAAATGTAAAAACTGAAGTTTGAGTAAAAATGTACGTTTAGTTAAGAATAGTAAAGACGAGTTGAAGCTTGAGTTAAATGCATGAAAGTTCAGTTAAAGTTCGGGTTAAAAAAGGTTAATATTAAGATAGAGTATGAAAGTATTAAAAAAAAGAAAAAGTATGAAAGTATTGAAAAAGATTATAGTAAATAGTGGGCTTGAAAAGAATAGTGTAAATATCGTTTTAAAAAATTGCATTAAGTAAAATATTAATTGTATTAAGTAAATTTATTAAATAATGATTGAGTAAAATAAAGATTAAAGTATGGTAAATATGGATTCCAAAACAGATCGAATTCAATATTAAGTTAAAAAAAGACTAAAGTAAATATTGGGTTAAAAAAATGTAGAGTGAATATTGATTTAAAAAAGATTACATGAAATATTAAGTAAAAAAAATACTAAAGTAAATATTGGATTAAAAAAAGTTTAGAGTACATATTGATTAAAAAAAAAATTGAAGTAAATATTTCGATACAAAGTAGGTATGGAAGTAAATATTGGGTTTAAAAAAGATTAAAGTAAAGACTGAGTTGAAAGAATTGAAGGAAGGTAGACATTATAAATGTTATATATTGTGGAGCAACACTGCGCAATTTTTTTTCTTTGCACTCTTTCCCATTCATTTATTGAGTGAGAGTTTGCGTTAAAAAACATCAACGTAGATACAGAGTTGAAAAGTTGAAAGTACGTGTTGAGAAAAACATAAAATTATGGCAAATATTAGGTTCAAATGAGATTGCAATAAATATACTCAAATCTAGAAAAGACAAAATGAAATATTGAATTAAAAAGGTCCAAGTAAAGATTGAATTATACAAATTGAAAAAGGATAAACATTTTAAATCTTCAATATTGTGGAGCAACACTGCGCCTTTTGCTTTTTTTCCCGAACTCTTTTTCATTCGCAACATTTCCTCACATAACACCCGTAGATTGTGGGGACTGATTTTAAGAATATACTTTCGGATTTGCAGACCGCGAAAAAGAGTCTACGATTTTTTTTACACTCACTGGATTTGCAGTTACGCAGATCACATGTACTTATTGATATAGAACATCCCCTAATACGTCTATCCGAACAGTAAGTATCTAGAACATTCGTCTTGATAGACCTGAAGCGATATCGAACCCTAATCTAGTTCACCCCCGATTCTTGCGTTCGCACCCCCACCGCCCCTGTCGCCCTTTCACCGTTTCTCTCAAACCCCAGTGGTGGAAGGCCGACCGGATAGTTGTAAGGATTCGTTGAGTTATGTCAGTGGCCGCGAGGTTTTCTTAGTTCGGTCGGACAACTACGTACGTTCGGAAGGAAGCGGAGCTCCGACACTCGTTGAAGTATGCTGAACTCGTACAATCCGCGTGAGTAACTCATACGAAATTGTCACATTTATTTGTATGTTTGAGTACGCAAGTTCGTGGCAACTCTTCCGGGAGATAGTGCGGGAAAAATGATTCATAATAACAAGGTTGGTAATTCGATAAGAAAAAAACCCTTTTGTCTATTGCAATTGACAAGGAAAGGTTGCGAGGTCGACCTCTGCGATTTCGATGAAATTTGGCATGCTTGTAGAATGATCAAAAATAGGCAATACGTATTTTTTTATATCCCCGGAATTCGGTTTTTAAGCTTTGAACCGCACCCTCGAAAATAGGGGTGTTTTTCGTTTTTCGTCGATGACGTTTTAACGGTACGGGATATGTAAAAATTCCAAATTGCAACAATGTTTATTTTTTCGTGTACTATACATTGGAGATGAGCACGATAACATTGTCGACGAAAAACGAAAAACACCCCTATTTTCGAGGGTGCGTTTCACACCTTCAAAATCGAGTTCCGCAGATATAAAAAAATGCGCGTTGCCTATTTTTAATCATTCTACAAGCATGCCAAATTTTATCGAAATCGGAGAGATCGACCTCGCAACCTTTCCTTGGAAGAATATTTCGCATCTCGCCAAACTTAACCCTTCAATTTTTGAAAATACTTTTATAAATAAGAATTTCTATCCTAATTGCAACTTCATTTCGTCTCTGTAATCCTATCGCATTTTCATCAGAATTTTGGCATTTTTTTGTCACTTTTTTGTTTTTTTGTTACTTCTTTTGTTGTTTACTCTTCATTGATGGCCGTTACCGCAATACCTTCCGACATTTTTCGGTTATGCTTCTTCTTTTTTCGTTTTTTTTTTTCATCAAATTTTGCATTTACCCCTCCAGCTTGACAGATTTTTGCACTTGCGCAATTTTCCCCATCACGCGTTTGTCGTTGCTGGAGTTCGTCGTGAAGTGTGCGTTGACAAAAAAGCACAATTGAAAAAAAATTTGCACCTTCCCCCGTAAAGTGGCGAAGACGAGGCTCCAGAAGCTCGACCATCGGTTTAGGCCGGTGGGGCAAGTACGAATTACCGGGGAAAATCCTATTACGTACTCCGGGGTCATTGGAGCAGTACTTCGATATACATATTGTTTTCCACAGCGAAGGCCGCTGATGATACCGACCGAAATAAAGTCTCGGGGACTTTTGGAAATTCATCGTGGATCGCAGAAACAATAGTCAGGAATTCTTAATTGACTATATAGGATTGACACTTGAGCGCAACTTTATGCGTCGTTAACTTAAGAGATACGCGTAATACGTATATGTGTATGGAGGATAATTGCGTTCGGACGAAATAATTATCATGAACCAATCGGAGTCGCAGCAGGATTTGTTGAGCAACGAGGCTCATGAACCATTGAGCTCAACATTGACAACCCCGAGCGACTATGTGCTTGGCCCAGTTGAGAAGCACTTCCTTCTGAGCGCGGAACGAGGTGATTGTGCCACTGTCAAAAGGTAATCCACCGTCGGGTCTCTCGGCCTAACCATGCAGAACTTTTAACACCACGGAGATTTTGCGATTGAGAAAAATATTACATTTAATGGTTGTTCAAGTGCTAGTGGAAAATAAATATAGCGTTTTTTGCGATAGATGGTTTTGGCCAGAAAAATGTTTGGACATAATTTAAAATTCCATCCCCAGCTCAGCATAATTAAGGCCTTAGGCTACAGTACGGGTACCAAATCATGTGCGAATTTAAGAATTTTTTTTCTTGTGTAAAAGTGATTCGCTTATAAAATTAATTACACATCTATTTAGTATGAATATCAAGCTGGTAGAATTTTTTTTTTCCGTTGTACAAAATTATCGACTACTAATATTTTCTGTTGTTATCTTATTTTTGGGTGCTCTGCGGCGTGCCATTTAGCATCCACAATTTTTTACCTAGAACAAAAAACAAAAATTCTCGGCAATCTTCATTAGAATGCCTAGAGAAGTACGTACGGAATTTAAAAAATATCGTTTTATTCAAAAGTTGTAGGTATTTGAATTTAAGAAATGAATTTTCAGTGAAAAATTTCGTTATAACTGCTCATAAAATGAAAAGTTTTCGATTAATCAGAAATTCCGTACGCACTTCTCTGGGAAATTTGAAGTAAGTCGAGTGAAAATTGTTGAAGTTATTTGTCACGCCAATTGGAAAAAGCTGTTTCGAGAAGTTTTCAGTAGTTGGCCATTTAGTACATCGAAAAAAAAATATATATATTTTCTAACAGCTTGATATTCATACTAAATAGATGTGTAATTAATTTGATGAGCGAATCACATTTTCATACGAAAAAAATTGTTTAATTCACACATGATTTTATACGCGTTACTGTGGCCTAAGGCCTTAAAGCTGTTTTCGAATGAGATCAAAGTTTGGGTTTGTTTAAGCTTCTATACATAAATTCTACTATATAGAATTATAAAACCTAGTCGTAACCAATCCGTTCAGTAAAAACTAGTTTTTAGTAAGTAAAGCGCGTGTAAACAGTAACATGAATATATTGGGCAACTGTTCAGCCATTACTAATAAAAATCGGCGTTACTGACTTCAGGTCGAAACGCCTATTTGGCCAATTGCTCCTTACCATTGAAACTTTTCTTAGCATAGTAGTGATATCCGATGAAGGGCGTCTTAAGGCCGGACAACTACATGCAAAATAAACTTTGCTACGTTATTTCGAAAGATCTCGATACTAACGTTCCTTATTTGTCCGCTTTCGATTTTGCTGAAACTCATTTATATGATAAAGCATTGAAAATGATAAGACGCATATTTTTTTTATCGGCGGAAAACTGTTTTAAAGGGGGAAACCACCCCTCAAAGGAAGGCGTGACGAGGCGTGCTTTTGCAGTTTTACCCACCAGGAGTCCGATCTGAATGAAACAAAAACCAATATCCTTCCGATGTAAAGCGATGAAAAATGCACTATAGAGGTATTGAAAAAAATAACGTTAAGGGGTGACACGGTTTTCCTTGAAGGGTGGTTTACGCCCTTGAAACCGTTTTTCTGTCGAAAAAAGAAATACGTGTCTAACAGTTGTCAATTCATTATCACATGTGCGAGTTTTAACAAAATCGAAGGCGGACACTTAAGTGATGTTACTTATAAGTCAAGATTATCGAGATTAATAATGCGTGACGAGTCAGAGGGCAACTTATTTTATTGTAAATGGGTAACTTGTTGGTAGAAAGTAATCTGGTAATCGAACGCTCTCAATTAATTTTCTCAGAGTCGAGACCAAGCTGAGTCTCGATCTCAAGATAGTATATATTAGAAGAGTTCGATTAAGGGAGGAGATACCTTTAGTCAAGGAAAACATTTCTGATTTTCATAATTTATATTCTGAATGATTTTTCTTTTTGATTTTCATGATTTAAAAAAAATTTCGTCACTATCTTTGAGACTTAGGGTATGTTTTATTACTACTTGTAGCACTTGCATGGTATTTTTTTCATAAATCTTCCAAAATGGCAGTGGCACGGATAATATGAACCAAGAAAAAGTAAGAAATGTTGAAAATCTATTAAATGGTACGCTTCAAATAAAAAATATTGAATTTTCCAAAAAAAAAATTGCTACATTTTGCATTAAAAAAGCATTTTCAAGAACATTTAGGGTCATGTTTTAGACGCTAAGGTTTGAAAGATTTACACCAAACTTCATCAAAATCGGTCTATTCGTTTTTTATCTATATCTCATGCCAGTTTTGAAAACGCAGGTTAGAAGGACATGCCATACCCCCGCCATTTTGAAGATGAATAAAAAATACCATACAACAGCAAAAAGTAGTAATAAAACATTTTAATTCTCAAAAATGGTGAATAAATCCTGAGAATCGTCAAATTTTTTTCTCACCTAAAGACCCCCCCTTAAGAGTTGAGCAAGATGGTAATTTGTTGTCGAAACGTTTTTACGAATGCCCAGGCTGATCGAGGAGCACAAGGATAGTCCGGAAATTTTGGATATAAATTGCGTCGACCCTTTGAACAGATCGGCCCTCATAGCTGCCATTGAAAATGAAAATTTCGAGCTCATCAAGATCCTCCTTGATCTCGGGATCCAAGTTAAGGTGAGCCGGAGAATGTGAAAGCGGAATTGAAAAAAAAAACGATAAAAATTGTCGCTCGTTGGGTCGTATTTTTATTCGGCATCTCGCGTGTACACTCGAATGTGTAGATTTATGTATTCATCAATGAAACCTCGTGTGTTTCTCAATGTGACGCGACGATCGTTATAATTTACGGACTTGTGCATTGCCATTGCGCTGTTGGATTAATTCGCGTAGGATGCACTTCTGCACGCGATCAAAGAGGAATACGTCGAGGCCGTGGAAGTTTTGCTCGAGTGGGAGGAGCAAAATCATCAGTCGGGTCAACCTTACGTGAGTCGGAATCGCTGTTGCAAACGTCATTTTTTTTAAATCCCCTCGTCACTCTCTTGACCCTCTCGACTCGGGGAGATCCGGAAAAATGACTTTTATCTCTCGACAATATCGTGGCTTTTCTTTAACAGCTACGAAAAATTCTTACTTTTGCCTTTTTTTCGCGGCTCTTCTTTCAGAGCTGGGAATCCATTGACGGAGCATTGTCAAATTTCACGCCGGATATAACACCCCTGATACTCGCTGCTCACAAAAACAATTACGAGGTCCTCAAAATATTGCTCGATCGCGGGGCAACGCTTCCCACCCCGCACGACGCCAGGTAATCCATGTTGCCCTCATGGGAAACTGAGTCTCATAGCTTAAGGGGGGGAGATACCTTTAGGCGAGGAAAAAATCGCTGATTTTCATGATTTATTTTTTGGAAAGATTTCTTCACCATTTTTGAGACTTAGGGTGTTTTATTACTACTTTTGGCTGCTACGTGGCAACATTTTGTTTTTACATCTTGAAAACTTTAGGGGTAGGCGGGATTGATCTGACAAAAACCAATGAAGATTTTTCTTTTATTAACACTTATACGCAGAATATGAACCAGGAAAAAGTGAGAAATCTTGAAAATCGATGAAACGGTACGTTTTTTAACAAAAAGATTGAGTTTTTCGAAAAAATGACTATACTTTTGCAATCAAAAACGTTTTTTTGTTTCGAAAAACATTTAGTATCATGTTTTAGAAGAAAATACTTAAAAATTTTTTTTTAAAACATTCAGAATCATGCTTTAGAAAAAAATACTTAAATTTTTTTTTTATATTCAGGAATCGATATTCAGGAATCAATATTTTTTTAATATTCAGGAATATCATGTTATAGAAAAGAATACTTAAAAAAAATTACCGTTTAGGATGATGTTTTAGAAAAAAAAAATTATTTTTGAAAAAATTTAGTATCATATTTTAGGAAAAAATACTACATTTTTTTATCATTTGGTATCATATTTTGGAAAATAATACTTAAATTTTTTTAGACTTTAGTATCATGTTTTAGACACTAAGGTTAGAAAGATTTATACCAAATGTCATCACCATCAGTTGATTCGTTTTTTAGCTATACGTCACGCTAGTTTGGAAAATGCAGAGTAGAAGACCGTGCCATACGCCGCCATTTAAAAAGATTATTTTTAAACATACCATGTAACAGCCAAAAGTAGTAATAAAACATACTCTAATTGTAAGTCTTAAAAAATGGTGAAGAATTCGTTCCTTTTAGAAAAAAATTATGAAAATCAGCAAATTTTTTCCTCGCCTATAGGTATCTCCCCCCATGAGACGATTTTTATCTCATCCATTTGCTCAGTTTAATCTCATTCGGTTAATTATTGAGATAATCAACCCTTTGCTAAAAAAAACAGATTATCATCCGAATGATGTATACTTGATTACAAACAAATTCAATATTGAAGAAAACAAAAAAAGTGGAGCTTTGGTGACTCGATGACCAATTGACTTGTGAATTCCCGTTATAACGAAGATGCGGTTGCGACGAGTGCGTATCGTCCAGCGACCAGGACTCTCTTCGTCATTCGAGGGCGCGAATAAACGCCTATCGGGCCCTTACCTCGTCATCCCTCATAGCTCTCTCGTCCAGGGATCCTCTTCTGACCGCCTTCGAGTTGTCCTGGGAACTTCGGAGGCTCAGCCGAATGGAACAAGAATTCGGCGCCGAGTACATCGTAACTCGATCGTGTCTCGATTAATTTAGAGGTTATGCCTAATTGTAAAAGTCGAAAAATCACTCTTTTCAAAACCGTTCTATTTTGACAGTGTATCATCGTATGATACTCTCGTGGTCCCTGAGAAATTCAAGGTGATCGGATTCAAATTGACAGTTTCGTAGACTGTGACGTTGACGACCGTCGGAACGCTCGAAACTTTAAGGTCTTAGGCCACAGTAACTGGTATAAAATCAACTGCGAATTTAATAATTTTTTTTCGTATAAAAATGTGATTCACTCGTGAAATTAATTACATATCTATTTAGTATTAATATCAAGCCGTTAGAAATTTTTTTTTTTTTGGTGTACAAAATGGCCGACTATTCGAAACTTCTTGAAACAGCTTTTTTTGAATTGGCGTGACAAATAACTTCAACAATTTTCACTCGATTTACTTCAAATTCAAAAGTTATGTTCCTAATTGCATTTCGCAGAGAAGTACGTACGGAATATCTGATTAATCAAAAACTTTTCATTTTATGTGCAGTTTTAACAAAATTTTTCACTGAAAATTCATTTCTTCAGGATGTTGGGTCCCTATGAAACATGTTAATGTTAATTGTTCAATAAATAGCTTCTTAATCGTCATGAAATTTTTACACGACCTCCTGAATACTTCATGTAAAAACATACCAAATTTTCAGAATTCTATCATCATTACTTCAACCTCCTTAAGGGTTGAAATAAAAAATGATAAGAAAATTCTGAAAATTTGGTATGTTTTTGTATGAAGTATTTAAGAGGTCGTGTTAAAATTTCACGACGATTAGGAAGCTCGTTATTAAAAAATGAACATTTTGTTAAGAACAATTTTTAAAAGAAATAAAAAAAAATTTATAAATAAACTTCGTTTTGTTTCCATTGCTTTCAGTATATTGTAGATATTATAAAATTGAGAGGTCAAAAAAAAAACTTATTGCAAAGTTATATCAGTTTCCATAAAACAACATTTAATTTCTGAATGTTAATTGTTCAATAACGAGCTTCCTAATTGTCGTGATATTTTTACACGACCTCTGAAATACTTCATACAAAATATACCAAATTTTCAGAATTTTATCATCATTTGCGATTTGGGACTCAACATCCTTAAGTTCAAATACCCACAACTTTTGAATAAAACAATATTTTTTAAATTACGTACGTTCTTCTCTAGATATTCTAATGTAGAATGACGAGAATTTTTGTTTTTTGTTCTAGGTAAAAAATTGTGGATGCTAAATGTCACACGCCGCGGAGCGCCTAAGAAAAGATAACAAAAGAAAATTTTGGTAGTCAGCTATTTTGTACATCGAAAAAAAAAAAATTTCCAGCATCTTGATATTCATACTAAATAGTTGTGTAATTAATTTTACGAGTGAATCTATTTTTCATACGAAAGAAAATTGTTCAATTTGCACATGATTATATACCCGTTACTGTGGCCTAAGGCCTTAAAGGCTTTTTTATCGAAAGTGCGTTTTCAAAGACGGAGAGCAAAGTATCTCAAAAACAACGCCATCGATCTTTCTAAAATTCTTTAGGCCGTTTCCCAGATGTAAAAATATCGTATTTGATCGGATTTTTTCCCCGATGGATACTTTCGATTTGATGAACGAAATTTGATAAACTCCCATTTTTTTCGGAAGAATCAATCCTCCCATTTTAAACGCCCGTAATTTTTCAATTTTGATATTTCAGGAGTTCTCCGATTAATCATAGAACAAACTGATATAGTTTTAAACAAATATTCGTACTTTTCAAATAAATAATACGTTTTATTAATGAATTAAAATGTCAGGTCATTTAGAGACGCCCCAAAGCTAAATATTTTCACAAAATATTACAGAGTGTTCTTCGGATGATACGTTTCCGAATGCCTCATTTTTAAAGAAATTTATCATTACGATTTTCTAAAAAAAATCCAAAAATCAGCTGCATTTGACTGTTACAACCAGGCACAACCCGTTAAATCGTTTCGAAACGAAATTTTGATTTTGCTCATCTCCGCTATTTTCATTTCTCTCCTCTTCCGAAACGCAAGGAAATGCGCGAGATGGCCCAGGCGTTCGCAACTTCTCTGTTGGATCACGCGCGAACTTCCAACGAGCTCGAAGTCATGCTGAACTACAATCCAACCGGGGACAATTGGGAGCCGGGCGAAAGACAGACCCTCGAAAGACTCAAACTCGCCATCAAGTACAAGCAGAAAGCGGTACGAGTACTTTTTATTTGAAAAATATGAAAGGCGAACGAAGAGAGAGAGAGAGAGAGAGAGAACATTGTTTTTACAAATTTGTTTTGTCTTGCTGGCAGTTCGTCGCTCACCCAAACGTGCAACAATTACTGGCCGCAATTTGGTACGACGGATTACCCGGTTTCCGGCGGCTGAGCATGATGAGCCAATTGATCGAAGTGGGAAAATTGGGCGCCATGTTTCCGGTTTACAGTACGATTTACATGATCTCGCCGACATCGAAAATGGGACTTTTCATGAAAAAGCCTTTCGTCAAGTTCATCTGTCACTCGTCCTCCTACGCATTCTTCCTCAGTAAGCAACAGCTATGTGGCTGACGCTCTTTTTTTTCCATATTCCTTATCCCACCATAAAGCCACGTTCGATAACCGAAGACGCTTGATAAAAAGTGCTGCTCGGAATGGCCTCGCAGCGTGTCGAATATGTCGTTATCGAAATTTTTGGAACTACCTGGATGAGGGAAATTCTTGCCGATTGGAAGAGAAGGGAGCGAGGTTGCCTCCCCGGTTTCGTCGAGTCCGGAGTCGTCATATACATCATAAGTAATTCATTCGTCAATTGAAACCTTTCGCATTAAAATGTGCTCCTTTCGAAAAACCCAAAATCACAAAAATTTGAGCGAGAAAAAAAACGAAATGTCTCGATTGTTCCCTTCGTAAAATCGTACGAATCCTCTTTATACAAAAATATCCAGCAATGTAGAAAAAAATAATAATTTAACGAAAATTATGAAACGCCAGGTATAGTAACTGCCGAGATAAGGTCTTTGTGGTCCGACGGTGTACTCGAATATATCTCGGACTTGTGGAACATCGTAGATTTCGTGCAAAACATTTTCTACGTCACTTGGGTGTCCCTGAGATTTACGGCGTGGTATGTCGTCCAGGTGAGATTTTTTTTTATATCCCGCCCATTTGTCTCGCACATTATTATTAGTCAGCGAATTTACGTTTCACGATTAATACGCTGCAGCAAGAATATTGGAGCGGTGAGGATCCATGGTATCCGAGAGACCAGTGGGACGCGTACGATCCGATGTTGCTATCTGAAGGGGCTTTCGCCGCGGGCATGATATTCAGGTGTTTGATCAAAATCATTGCTTATTATACGCTGCTATTACTATTTGAATAAACATAAGAAGCATAATCTTGCGTATATATATATATATGCATATATTTTGTATTCTTGTTATTATGTGTATTGTATGTAGTTATTATTGTTTTTAGTTTATTATTGTTATTTTTATTCTTGTCATTATTTATGCATTAATGTATTTTTGTTATTGTTATTATTTTTTGAGGTGTACTCAAGAATTCTTGTGAATTATTGAGGAAGTGCGTTATAGTATTATCATTATTATTAGCATACTCTCGGGACCGAAAAAGTAGGACGATTACCACAATTTCTGTTCTGATGAGAGTATTGGGCTAACGAGGTTGGAATTTCACAAACAATTAATACATAGTGTTGCCAAGTTTGAGTTCTTTCTGTTGCAAAATATTGATATACGATGAGGTTATTATTTTTTAAACAAAGTGCCACCGTTGCTGCATGGCCGATCGATGTTGGTGGTTTTGACAATTAAAGTGAGTTGGAGGAAGGATTTTTCTCAATGTACTGTTGGTACAATAATAAAATTTTCGAGGGACCGGATACTTTTTTGAAATTTGAAAAATTACGACAATGGCACGCGGTAGACAAAAAGTTCGATTTTCGACCAAAAAAATAACTTTATTTGTTATGGACAAATGGATAAACGTATCGGAAAATCATCCGGCCATACGATAGAATGTGTTATGAACTATGCTCTTTCCGAACGTGAAGTGAAACCGACCAGCAGATTTTGAGATACGAATTACTCCGTTTCAAAAAGCAAGTCTGAAAAAATATTTTTTGCGAATTAAACTTAAGCCTATAAAAAATGCAATAGAAACTTGCAAATAAAACTTAAGACAATAAAAGTCAATGAAAGACTATAAAAATCGATAAAAGACTATAAAAGTTGTCTATAAAAAATGCAATAGAATTAAAATTAAACTTAGGGCTGTCAAAAATTTAATAAGAAATCGTATTTTTCAATTTTAAAGCTTATGCAGGCCCCTTGACAAGGAGCCTCGGAAATAGGGTTGCGAATGAGCGCTATATGTGACAAAAATAGGAGACTATAAATGATTGTTTCGGCATGAAACGTTATTGGCGGCTGATTTCTTTCAGTTTCTTGAAACTCGTGCACGTATTCAGCGTGAATCCTCATCTAGGTCCACTTCAGATATCCCTGGGAAGAATGATAATCGATATCATCAAGTTCTTCTTCATCTACTCCCTCGTGCTGTTCGCCTTCGGTTGTGGCAAGTTAATCACCTCTCATTGTTCCCATATTTCTAAACGTCCTCTTTCCAAATGAATCCGACGAACGAGAAGCAATGCATTTTCCACCCGAAATCTTGCAGGAATGAATCAACTGATGTGGTACTACGCCGATCTGGAGAGGATGAAGTGTTACCATTTGCCGAGTGGTCTGCCTGACTTCGACAATCAAGAGAAAGCCTGCTCGATATGGAGACGATTTGCCAAGTGAGTGCGGTTCAACGTGAGACTACAAAAAAAGAAACGCTCGAAAGAAGCGCGCGGCAGGTTTTTGGATTTTTAATGAATCTTCTCGCTCGGCCAGCCTCTTTGAAACATCGCAGTCCCTGTTTTGGGCGAGTTTCGGTATGGTCGATCTGATGTCATTCGACCTAACGGGTATAAAGAGCTTCACGCGATTCTGGGCCCTCCTGATGTTCGGTTCGTACTCCGTCATCAATGTCATCGTCCTGCTCAACATGCTGATCGCCATGATGTCCAACTCGTATCAAATCATTTCGGTAATTCCTGATGACTCCGGGTGTGTCTCCATGGGAATCTAACTATTCCAACGTCTAATTGTTTTGTAACGAGTGCAGGAGAGATCCGACACTGAGTGGAAATTCGCAAGGAGCCACCTCTGGATGAGTTACTTCGAGGACGGCGATACCGTTCCGCCACCCTTCAACATGATTCCCACGGCGAAGACCTTCAGTAAAATTCTGACATGCGGCAACAGTGGCCGACCAACCAAGTCCGTCATCGTGAGTTTCCATTTACAGTTACCAGCAATCGGTAAATCTCCAAACGAATAGGCTACCGATCAAAGACATCAATGCCGATTGGTATTCGGACCGGCCGCATGAAGAATCACCGGCTCGCCGCCCGATCCCTACGAGTGATCCGACCTGACTCATTTTGCAGAAAAAGTCGCGTGAGAAGGCACAGGAGAGGCACGAAACCGTGATGCGTCTTTTGGTCCGGCGTTACGTGACGGCGGAGCAAAGGAAGCGGGACGAATTCGGCATAACGGAGGACGACGTGATGGAAATTCGTCAGGATATCTCAACTCTGCGTTACGAGCTGATCGATATACTTCGACAAAACGGCATGAGAACTCCAACCATCGACAAGCAGGATGCTGCACGTTCGTATGATAGGAAACCCGTTGTCTGCGCCGAAAGGAACCAGCGACTCTTCATCGTTACGAAATGAATTCGTTCGTATGTGCAGTGTCCGGTAAGAAGGGCCGAGTGATGGAGCGTCGCTTGCAGAAGGACTTCCAGATAGGAATCGTGGAGGGAATAGTGGCAGCGGCGATTCAAAACGAGAAGGAGCCCAAGGACGTGTTCAGCCAGATAGCCCGAGCGATCGGCAAGCGCGGTAGCGTTGTCGCCAACAAGAAGGATTGGAACGCTATGGTAAGGCAGAACACGTTGGCTTGTGATCCGATAGGAAGCAAGAGCGAGGCACTGGTCCGTCAAACGCGAAGGAGTCTTCGGAGGCAACAGAAAAGCGCGCCCAACTCGGATCTGGCGTCCTGCGATCCGGAACGCTTGGTCACGTACAATCCGAATCTCTCGGTCGTTTCGCCAACTACCAGAGTCGCTTACGCCAAATTCATCATGGGCCGAGGCAAGTCGGAAGATAAGACAATGGCTGAGAAGCAGGAAGGTGAGTTCGTCATCCGTGGGATTCTCCAGGATTCGGTAAGTTCCGTCGTATCGCAATGTGGTAATAAGGTCCAATGGCAGGCACTGGCGTTGACGAGACCGGCAAGAGTACGACTTCGTCGCGGCGTGCGAGTATGAAAGTCGTCATAAGCGGGGAAGTTACCGCGGGACGTCTTCCCGGTTCTTCCGCCTTCGGCGAATCCGTGAAGAGAGGGCTGCTGAAGAGCATCATCTCGACTACCACGAGCGTGGAGAAGCAGGAAGGAATCGTCGACGACGTCAGACCAGCTGTAATCAGAGCACCTTCACCGATACCGGAGGATCCTCGCGAGAACGAGGCAAAGACCTACACGGCACCCTCGTCCGATCCAAAGACGTTGTCGAAGGAGAACAGTGCATCAGAGAAGGAGGACGGGGAGAGTAAGAAGGAGGGTGACGAGGAGGAGCGGTCGCAGAAGGACGACGATAAGGTGGAGGAGGAGGAGGAGGGCGCAATGAAGGAGGAAGAGGGGAAGCAGGAGGCGGAGGGGAAACAGGAGGAGGAGGGGCAGCAGGAGGACAAGGAAAGACAGGTGGAAGGGCAGGATGAGGTAAAAGGGGAAGAGAAGGGTGAAGGGTCGGATAAGCAAGAAGTGGAGATGGAAAAGGAGGACGAAGCGAAGACCAAAAAGAAAGATTCTCCTCAATCAGCCAAACAACCTGGCCCATCGCGACAACCGGCCGAAGTCGTGCCCTTCGGCGAGACCAAGGCCAAAGGAAAATCAAAGGCCACCGGACGGGTTATGGGCGGTTGGCTCTGAGCTAAGCGTCAATCCCAATATTGTCATGTCTTTTGATTATATTGAGTGACGAATAAATACATTGCGCGTTCAACTTAACAATTATCATTTTCCTATACTTCCACGTTCATCACTCCCCGAGTTACCAATATAGGTGGACAATCCGTAGGTGTGGTATGCTCCGATGCTGCACCTACGGATCACCACTGCGCCTATGGATCACCTATGGAACACATTCTGTACCTACGGATCACCTATGAAACACATTCTGCACCAACGGATCACTTATGGGTCCATATTTATACACGGAGAGAATTTTTAAGTATTTTTTACTGTGAAATCACAGTAACTCGGTGACAAATGTGCAATTCTTCAGGTTTTTAGGAAATAAATTATAAATTATCATGGAAATGAATCAAAATTTACTTTTGCGTAACAGAAATTTAAAATATTTTCCAGAATTTTTACTGAAATTAATAGTAAAATTTCATGAAACGTAAAGATTACGACAATAAGTTAAAAAAGTGCTAATATAAATGAAATTTTTCAGTGGAACATTGAGAAATTAGCGTGTTTTCCATAAAAATTTAAAAAAGGAAGCCGAAATTTTCCGTGCGTTCACCGGAATTTTACGTTCTTTATAGTAAAATCAGTTAGGGCTAGGTCGCCTGACCGTACGCGTGAGCTCTGTGTGCGAGCGTGCGTATACGTGAACGCAAGCTGTGAGAGTGGGCTTACGTATGACGCAGTATGACGAGCACGAACGACGCCGACCCGCGTTGCTTAGCAACAGCGGTACCGCGCATGCGCATTATAGTACGAAGCATGGGCCAAGAAAGCCTCGTGGTCTCGTGCAGTCTAACGTGTTCTACGCAGTTCTACGCAAGAAAACAAAGAAACGTGAAAAGAAACTTCGATAAAGGACGTCTACAATGGTACGGAAAGATGATATGCTAAAATAAGTAGCAATCAAGAACACAAATGTACAGAAATACAGTATATAGAGTATTTATTTAATCATAGGGAATTCATTTTTCGCTAGAGATTTTAGAAATTTCAAGTTTGTCCAGGTTATTTTTACTGTAGAAACTTGGAATTTTTGAGGCAGCCCATTGTTAAAATTCTGCATGAGAATGTGTCAGAATTTTTACTGAAAGAAATGTAAAAAATTATGCTACTTGTTTAAATTTTTACATGAATGAAAGCAAAATATTAAAAGCTAGTGTCAATTTTTGACTATGTGCACATTTGTCACCGGTTTCAAATTTTTAATGTAATTTTTACGGAGATTTCACCGTAAAAAATACTTAAAAATTCTTTCCGTGTACGTATTTCCGATTTTGGGCATTGACGTTCATTCAGATGGCACCAAGACTAGAACGGTTATGGATATAGTCGTTGCAATCATACGCAGCCACCGCACACGACCCGCAAAATAGATCTGCAACAAAAGCGTGGTATTAAAAATTGACATTCGCAGGTGATCGGATCTCGCGCGATCTTTCGTTCGTAAAGATTCGAGGAGAATTCTTTCGGAGAGCTTGGTTGATCCATTTTTTCGTCACCATGCATACTTTTTCATAAATATTTGGGAAGTCTTGGTTCGAAGTACCGATTGACATCGAGTTAACCTAGGAGATTTCTGGCAACGATAGTGTGTATTTTTGAAAATTATCAATGGTGACAATCGAATCTTTATGGTTCATTGATGTTCTAAAGAATTATCCTCAAATCAGATGCAACGAGTGATACGACAATGCTGTTATCGTACCTTCGATTCTTCCCTGTTGCAGCCGTCGTAACTTTTGAATCTGTCGCCTTTTTCTTAGTACCGTTACTCTTGACTTTGTTGGCTGATTTGTCTTTCTGTGGATTTAACGTCGTCTTCAATATGGACCGAGCAAACAGTGAGCTTCGTGGATGTCAAGATAAATATTCTGGATACGTTTGTATAAGATTACTATCGTTATCTTTATAATACCGATAATAATTAAGATTTGCAAGTCAGCGAGCTCATCGAGAAGACTCGAAAGTCGTCGCAAAATGTTGATATTTCATTGCTGATTGTTCAATGCGCAATCATTTATTGGAACGATCCGAAGATTTGGTGCTGCTTTGATTGCAATATTTCAATGTTGCGCGTTTATTCGTACCTCGTCGAGTTGGCCGATTCTGTAGGACTTGAGGATACTTTTGGCGTCGGATGAGTGCCCGTAATCGTCGAACGCCGAGGTGGCATCTCTTCCAGCATACTCCGACAGTAGGTCACCTCCGCCAGGATGCTGTATTCCCGTTTGGATTTTGCATATGACGCGTTTCAAGTCAAATCTAAAGACTCGCGGCTCTTAAGGGGGGAGATACCTTTAGGCGAGGAAAAAATTTTCTAATTTTTCTCAGACTTAGGGTATGTTTTATCACTACTCTTGGCTGTTACATCGTATTTTTTTGATTAATCTTAAAAAATGGCGTTGTTGGGACACGGTCTTCTAAACTGCATTTGAAAAACTAGCGTGACGTATAGCTAAAAAACTCATTGACCGATTCTCATGAAAGTTGGTAGAAATCATGTTTTTGGAAATAAAAAAAGTATTTTTTTTATGGCGAAATGCATCTTTGTTTCGAAGCGTACCTTTTCATCGAATTTCAACATTTTAAACTTTTTCTTGGTTTAAATTCTGCGTATGTGTTAACGAAAAAAACACCTTCGTCGCTTTTTTAGCATGTCATACCTCTGCTATGATAAATATTAATTTTTAAAAAATACCACGGGACAGGGAAAAGTAGTAATAAAACTTATCCTAAATCTCAAAAGTGGTGAAGAAATCTTTCCTTTTTGAAAAGTCCTGAATATGAGAAATGTTGTCCTGGCCTATAGGTATTCCCCCCCTTTAAGGGCTCTGTTCATTTTTAAAAGCGGAAAAAGGCTAAATCGCAAGAAATTGAGTTACAGGAAGAGGCAGAAGGAATTTTGTATGGTCCAGGCATTGCTGATTAAGTCCGAGTCAGATTTTTTAACGATTTTTTATAAATTGAAACGTTAAGCGCGTTTTTCTCGAAAAAACGTTTTCGGACCGCTTGTTGAAAAGATCTCAGAAACTACTGAGCTGATCCTTATGAAATTTTAACCACATATTCTGTACACTTATCGCTATATCCCGTAGCAGAATTATTGCAAAATTTTCATTTTTACTATTTTTTTTGGCAAAAAACATGCAAAAAAAACACGTTTAAAATTTTTCTTTTGTCCGGTATTTTGTTATTTTTGAATATAAATTAATATTAGAGGTACGGGATATAGCCACTTTCACAGTAAACCTAAAACCATTCAATTTTTTTTGTTTCAGATGGGCCGTTATTCAGATTTTTTCAACAGCACACACCTACCTACTTTTTGAGGACTTCAGTTTACCTGGCATTTTCACACTAAAGAAGTGGTTAAAAGCAATACATTTTTTTTGTTGTAATTTACGAATGTTTTTGTTAAGCCTAACAAGTTTTATATCAATAAACATAACAGTACACTTAAAAAAAAATAATAAAAATAGCGTTTTTTTCATGCATCCAAAGTAGACAGAGCCCTTAAACTGTGAGATTTCGTTCGACACTTTTTTAAAATTTAATTATCGCAACACCACACGAGGCATGATGTTTTTTTTCGTAGACATCCAATGGATGATTATTTTCTAAAGATATTTTGCGCTACGAAGCTCACTCTGTTTGCAATATGTTCAAATCTGTCAAAAAATCAAAAACTCTCGAATGCAATTCTTTTTGTAAAGAATTTTGCTTTCGCAGCTTGACATCGAAATCAATGCTTATGTTACTTGGATAATGTCGAAGATAATAGTTATTGTCGAATGAGGTTTGGATAATTGAAAAAATGTTGAGTTAAACCCCAAAGTGATCGAGTATCTCTCGAATTGGCTTGGATCGCGTCGCACCGTAAAATGTAAATAGCACAAAGATGGTGATTGACAACACACATCGAGAGAATAATCAAAATAACATTTTTTGACATAGTTGAACTTGGAAAATGTAACATACGTGTTTTGAAACGGACTAATGATTTTTTTACAATTAGTTCACAATACCTCGTCCAAATAATTCGTGACGTCGTAAACAACGCTCTTTATGATTAACCAGGTCCTGGCGCCTCCAATTCCGTTGTGCTTGGCCACATCCTCGAGGGTGAAACATGGATCTGACATAATGTCCGTCACCCTCTCACTTGGGGATGAAGGTTAATACTGGCGAGATTTTGACGATTTCGAAGCCAAATATATATTCGGATGCGGAGTCGCGGTTAGGAGTGAGTAGGTAGGTGGGAGAAATTTAGTAAGTGCGAAGAAGCCGATATAATACGGATTCGTCAGCTCCAGATTACGAGGATAGGACGTGATGGATTCCCCACTTTGGAACGTGCCAACTTATCGTGTCAGCGTTGACAAACTTTCTTGGTACAAAAACCGATCGAAAATAAAACTCTCGATAACACGGAGGGTGTATCGAATATTTACTTCCTTTTTTGCATTGTTGAGCTGTTCTTTTTACACACTCGCCAGACGATTTAGTAAGACGAATGACCAAATTGACGTTTAAGAACATGCTAATTATTTCGCATTGGCGATCAATGAACTGATCGGCAATGCATTTATTCGTGCAAATAACGTTATGAATTGCAGCTGCATTAATTGTTTCAATAAAATAGCATATTTTAACCGGTAAAGCCAGTCAAGGATTTTCCAACTTTTTCAGAAAAGGAAAGGAAGAAGATAATGTCAATTTAAAAGGCCAAATGTATGGTGCTGGCATTCGAATTAATGGTAAATCGAAAAATTTGAAAATTCGGATTAATGGTAAATCGAAAAATTGCTAAATGTTAGTTCAAACTTTAACAAGTTTTTCTCGAAACCATGTTTTTTAAACTGGTCCAAAATGTTGAAAGTATCTTCTCAAATGCATTCTCCATGGAGCTCCGTACGGAATTCGGGATTGGTTATTAACTTTTAACTCAAAAACAATCACCCATGTGATTTTTTGCTCAAAACTGAAAGTTTTCATTCGCACCTGCCTACCTTTTTTTTTTGAAATGTATCTTATCATTTTCTTACGTAGTTCCACAGCTTTTTGTATAAATTTTAAGGATTTTTTGGTTTTTCGGTCTTGGTTCTAGGCAGAGAAGTGCTCTGCGGTCTTTGACTCTAACGCCGCTATTTGCGATAGAAAAATTACGAAAAAAATTGTACACACTCAAAACTATGTATAATAAAGTATTCCAATTAAATTATTTTCTGCTTTTATTGAACTCGATAAAAATACTTTAAATTAGCCTCATTTTCGAACGGCTGGAGTGGCTTTAGACCTCAAGGCAAACCCTAAGATCCAATTTTGTTCAAATTTGACCCTAAGATCCATTTTTGTTCGAAGTATGATAGATTTTCATGGTATCTTAAGTCTAGGCGGCACTCTACGGTCGGTAACTCAAACCTGTCATCAGTGGTTACGAAAAGTTCTTGAGCATTGGAGAAAAGGACACATTTTATACCCTGCGCCCTACGATTCCAGAAGCTCGGGAACTCTTGTTCATCCAATAAGTGCTTCCGTTTCTTTAAACAGTTGACCCTAAGATTTTGAGTGGGGCCAAGGTGGAAATGGGAGGGTCACATGACCTTAAGGCAAAGCAGCAGCTGACATATGAGTGCGAGAAAGATTGCTGAAATTTTCGATTAGAGACTTCTTGGAGAATGAGAATATTTAGGGCAAAAGCACATTGTCAAGCTCCACATCAGTGAATTCTGCAGAGGCTGATGTTCTGTTTGTCCCAAAGAACTTGACCATCTACGAGAAAACTCGGTTCGAAAATTTGTGAGGTAATGTTGACCTTGCGCATGCCCTTAATGATCAATTGGAGGCACTGATAAACACGGTCATATTAAAAAAAGGACGATTCGTTTACTGTTAAAAGGTACGACCTCAGGCTTCGAGTTCTCTCCGCGATGTTCTCGATTCGGGCGTTACGTCCGAGTAGAAACTATTTTTTGACTGAGTAGAAAAAAATAATATATATAAATAATAGGAATTATACGCGAAAAAATGAAACATTTTTAGAGCTCATTTTCGAAAGCCTCTACGAGTGCCCCAAATCGTACAAAACAGCCTAGTCGTTGAAAGTAGCAATTTTGAGTCGTTTAGACCAATCGTGTAAAAAAAATGTACAAAGGCCTAACAATTCAAGATCTACTATCAAAATGGGTATAATCATGGGTACAAGCAGAATTCAAATGAGAGCTTCACTTCCGTCGTGAGGAAGAGAGCTCCTAAATCAGTTTTGATACTTTGAATGCCTTTTTTTCGAAACGACGTTTTTCAAATCGGGGGACGCATAATTCGGGCAGTCTTCATCCAATTAAATTGAAATTTACACTGTAGCTTTTTTAATAGATTCTCTAATAAAAAAAGACCCACCATTTTTACGATTCATCAAGAACTCTCATTTTTATTAAAAAAATTCAAACAACCTATTCTTAAACGAGAAAAAATATTTAAAATGATTCTGTTTTTCGAACAAATAATATTTTTTCATAATCGAGTGTACTTCCCTAGCAAAACTAACGTCAACAACATTTTTGTTTGCTCTAGGTGCTAATGCATAAAAGTTCTGGGTCCTCCTGCAGAGCGCTTAGGGAATCATCACAGTGTAACGGGTCGAAAAATAGCTGATTTTCGCGATTTTTTTCGCTGATTCGAATACGCTAATCAATCTGATGTTTTCGTGTCAAATCGAAGCACTCATGAAGAGTAAAAAATATTTTTTCAAACGTTTATTTTTATTTTCTTTACATTTTTTGAACGGTTGAACTTGTCTTTCAAAAAAATTCAGTTCTCAAGGTGTACATGGTTGTGGCCGTAAATATTATCTGAAACAAAATTTGTAAAAACATTATTAATCAGTATGGAAGCCGCTATCTTGCTATGGAGGTTTTTTAAATATAAACATTAATAAAATGGCGGCATTTTGAGAAAAAAAACGAATGTAATTTAGCCTATTTTTTTGACAGTTTTTCGTTAAATAAATATGAAGATTTAAAAAACCTTCCATAGCAACATAAAGAATGGCGTGAAGAATGTTGTGTAAAAACTTGAAGCGGATAGCTTCAAAACTATTCCTACGAGAGTGTACATCGTTTTCAAAAACGACATTTTGAGAAAAACGCGTTTAAGGGCTTATATACAGTCAGGAGGCCCAAAGGAGGCTTGTTATTGATCGATGGAATAAGCAAAATAATATTTTTTGACAAAATAGCGGCTTCTAAAAAAATCGATGTTCGACAAAAATGTAGGCCTTAAATTGTTTATAAAATGGAGAATGTTTATCGGTGACAAAAAACCTTCGATTAATTACTGAAAAATATACTTGAAAAGATTGTGTTAAAATTTGAGACTGATCGGTTCAGTCGTTTCCGAGAAATCTTGCTTACCGACTTTGAAACACACAGTTTTGAGAAAAACGCGTTTAAGGTTTCAAAAGTACTTTACATAAAGTCTGACACGTCATTACAAACGTGCGTGTAACTTCGAGAATATTCGCCGGATTGATAAGAAATTTTCTGTGTGTGTACTTAAATATATGTGCATTACGAAAAAAAAAAATCGTATTTTCGAAAATTTTAACTTTATGTAATCTCTTAAAGCTTCGAGTGCCGAATTTGTACATAAATTGTTCATTTTCGTGTATGTAAGTATATGAACAGCATGTTTATAACCTCTACACCATCGGATAGTTTGAAAAGAATCGATTGAAAAGCGATCTGAACGAAGGTTCAGATTGCTTTGAAATTTTTACAACATATTCTTAGTATCATCACCTATCGTGTGAACCACAGAAACGAAAGTTTCAATGACACAAAAAAAATTAAAAAAATAAAATACCGACAGAAAAATGAATAAAAAAATGTTAAGTTTCGAATTTTTATTATAATCATTATTCTTCAAATAATATTGTTGGTTCACACTGAATATACATTCATTATGCAATTATAAATATGTTCATCTTTTTCAGACACCCACATCGATGCCAAAAACTTTCACCATCAACGCGCGCGCAAAAAAAAAATTGCTTTATTATATTATATCTCCGCCATCTGTTAATATTTGTGATTTTTCTAGATATACTTAACCATGTGCATAAATGATCTGTAAAGAAATGTCAATATATGGGTCATTTTTTTTTTAACCGCGTCTAGAAAAGTACCTTCGAAAATCGGCGAAATCGCGTATATTATGGCCTTAATGCTACGGACGCTCCAAACCTCATTTCGATTGCTTTTTTGGTATTCGCAACAACAAAAAAAACCCAAAAGACTATCATTTCTCGATGAGCCACATAGACGCAATGTGACATGCGAGTACGAAAAAGTGAAAAATTGAAGTAGCGAAGATTGGAAGAATTTTACGACGAGTCATCGGTGGCCTCAACGGAGCCGCACAAACGTCCGCTAACTTTTCAAGGCGAAAAAATAAAACGCATCTTTATCGCGGTCACGTAGCGAGATATCGAATAACTCACGTCTGTTTGCTTTCCTGCTCTCGTTAATTGTGTCGAATAGGGAAGAGATAAGGTAGTTCAATTCACGAGGAACATCTGCCGAGTATACGACTTTCATTCAGGGGATTTCCCGTGTTGGTGTACGATTGCGATTGATCACATTCCGGGAGTGGGGATCCTGTGCATCTTTGAAATCTTGAGGGATATCGCTCATTCGGCACGGTATTTTCGATGCTTTTGGGCAATCAGCCGCTCTCCGTCTTCCGGTATCAGTTGCTTTTTCTCATTAATCATCCAATCATTTTTTCTTCGAGATCGGAGAACGGATGAGTTCCGATAAAATCTTCACGTGCACTGTCGCGTACCTGTCATTCCGCCAAGTGATTGTGCGGCAAGATTTTTGTTTTTCTAACCGGAGTCGTTTTTAACGATGGATCCGATTTCATCGGAGAAAGCGTGGGAGGCGGATACAGAGGAGACGGAAAAACAAAGAAACGCGAATATTATTTCTCAACCTTATTATATTTTTTTTTCTTGTCGTATCGCTTTTTCCCTGTCGAGTCCATCATACATCGTTATAAACATTTACGTATTGCAACGTGTCGTGATAACAATAATGCGTGAGTACTTGTACAAAGTCAACTTAACAGTATCACAAGAACATGTCGTGTTGTTTTCATCATTTGTTTATTAATTTTCTTTTATTATTCGTTTATTTTCCTCGTTAATGTTCGTTCGTTCTTGTTTTCTTCATTTATTTCCTTCGCTCCTCTCCTCGTTTTGGGAACATGACGCGAATGGTTTGGAATTGTGTCTCGAGGTCGTGTTCTCGTTTAATAAACAGTCGAGTATTGCTCGATATCGTGATTGTCGAGTCGTCGGGTAAATTCCCACCCCTCTGTTCTCTCGCTTGGCAATTCATTTTCGTTTCTCTTTTTATGCGCACACAAAAACACACGCGCATTCGCACCATCTTTTTTCTTCCTTCTTCCTCTCCGAAACAATTGATCGATCAAACGAGAATTACTATATATATATATATATATGTTCATATATATATATTTTTTAATTATATATTTCTTATCTATGTACAACTCTAGTAACCCGCGTTTAAATTGGCATATATTATTTATTATTATAATCCGATTATCGATAAAGAATTCCACTGCAGTGTGTGTATGTGTGTGTCTTTGTCATACTATCCGAGGGGGGCACAACTTGTTTTTTTTTTGGCTCGATACATACCCCCTCCTTGTTTTCGAAAAATGTTACGTTACTATTTTACCCCCTCGACGCAGCCGCCCCTCGCCCTCCGGGGATTGGGGATCATAATTTCCCCGACGACTCGCCATTTTTTTTCGCCCTGCTTCTTTTTTTCCGAACATAATTCTAGAGTAGAAAAAAAAATGAAAGAACGGGGAACGGGGCCTTGAAAACGCTTCGAAAGAATTCTCGGCGACATTAAAATTAGAGAGGAAGAAGTGACAGTGCTGTTACGAGGGAGGGGGGGGGGCGGAAGCGTTGGGGCATCGTGACGAAAAGCGACGATTTACAATTTCGATTTTACCTCGATGTCTTATCAATGGCTCAAAGTGTATTGCTATTGTTATTGCGATGCAAATATTTTGACAGTTCTTTGACACTTCAGTTGAAACGAGGGCTGAAACGCGGGGCTAGCGGATTCGCGCGGGGGGCTCGCGGAAGATACGAAATAAACCGAATGATCGTTACCTTTCTATTCACTAATAAAAATGTAAATACAGGGTGTCCTGTTATGAATGGATAATCCTGCAACTGTCGATAGGTCAGATCGTGTCTTACCGTATGCTGAAATTTCAGTTTAGTAAAAGTCCCACGGTTTTCGAGACGCAAATCATCTGCTTTTGGTTTTTCGCATGCCATTTCTACAAATGATAAATTTTTTGGGATAAAGTTCCGAAAAGCCATACCTCTTATTAATTTGGAATTTCGTGTACCTATGTATTTTGACTCGCTGATTACGAATATCATATTGAAAATATGATGTCAACACTCACGAAAACTGATTTTTAAACAGTTTTTCCGTTTTATTTTAGTAAATATTCATTTTAGAGAAAAATGTTTCCGACAAAAGTTGTAGCCTATGAAAATATTGATCTTTTATGTTTTACGCAATTTTTGTTTAAAACGATTCCATTTCGAGAAAAAATGGGATACCAATAAGTGAAAATTGCTTAGCTTCATTAGGTTCGATATTATCTACTTATCTATAGTAACGGATCGGTAACAGCAAGAATATAGATAATGTTTATTAGCCCACACAAACCCAAAGAAAAAACCAAACCCAAACATCTAAACAAACCCAAAAAAATGCAAAAATAGTATATAATACAAAAAGAAACTAAAATACAAGAAAAAAAAGAAAAAAACATGCACTTGAAAATTGACTGAATCACAAAAAATGCAAAAATAGTATATAATACAAAAGGAAACTAAAATAAAAGAATAAATAAAGAATAAAAAACCAAAAAGCAAAAAAACATGCACTTTAAAGCCTAAACTCCAACCTTTCCGCGGTAAAATCCGTAAGTAGATAATATCGAAACTAATGGAGCTAAGCAATTTTCACTTTTTGGACCATTATCTCATTTTTCTCGAAACGGAATAGTTTTAGGTAATAGCTGTATAGAACATAAAAGATCAATATTTTCATACGCTATAACGTATATAGAAAACATTTTTCTCTAAAATGAATATTTACTAAAATAAAACAGAAAGACTGTTAAAAAATCAGTTTTCATGAGTGTTGACCATGAAAATCCAATTTGCGGGTATTTTCACTATGATATTCTTAATCAGCGAGTCAAAATACATCGGTACACGAAATTCCAAATTAATCAGAAGTATGAGCTTTTCGAACCTACACCCTTTTTTTGACCTGGGTTTTTTTACAAATACTCCTGGGTGTTCGTGTCATCTAGAAATGTTTTTTTTTTAACCTCAAATGTTGAAGAAACTTTATGATAAAAGATCCTCTACAGAGCTTTCATACAAACCAATTCGAACATGTGACTTTGATAGTCTGCGGTGTAAAAAAAAAGTTGCTTAGTTATTGTCGATTCATATCATTTGTAGAAATGACACGCGGAAAACCAAAAGCAGTTGATTATATTCAAAAAGTAACGTAAAGCCCAAAACCTCGAAAACCGATCTCGAAAACGACTTTTACTAAACTGAAATTCCACACGGAGAGAATTTTTAAGTATTTTTTACTGTGAAATCACAGTAACTCGGTGACAAATGTGCAATTCTTCAGGTTTTTAGGAAATAAATTATAAATTATCATGGAAATGAATCAAAATTTACTTTTGCGTAACAGAAAGTTAAAATATTTTCCAGAATTTTTACTGAAATTAATAGTAAAATTTCATGAAACGTAAAGATTACGACAATAAGTTAAAAAAGTGCTAATATAAATGAAATTTTTCAGTGGAACATTGAGAAATTTGCGTGTTTTCCATAAAAATTTAAAAAAGGAAGCCGAAATTTTCCGTGCGTCCACCGGAATTTTACGTTCTTTATAGTAAAATCAGTTAGGGCTAGGTCGCCTGACCGTACGCGTGAGGTCGGTGTGTAGCGTGCGTATACGTGAACGCAAGCTGCAGAGTGTGCTTGTGTATGACGCAGTATTACGAGCACGAACGATGCCGACCCGCGTTGCTTAGCAACAGCGGTACCGCGCATGCGCATTATAATACGAAGCATGGGCCAAGAAATCCTCGTGGTCTCATGCAGTCTAACGTGTTCTACGCAGTTCTACGCAAGAAAACAAAGAAACGTGAAAAGAAACTTCGATAAAGGACGTCTACAATGGTACGGAAAGATGATATGCTAAAATAAGTAGCAATCAAGAACACAAATGTTCAGAAATACAGTATATAGAGTATTTATTTAATCATAGGGAATTAATTTTTCGCTAGGGATTTTAGAAATTTCAAGTTTGTCCAGGTTATTTTTACTGTAGAAACTTGGAATTTTTGAGGCAGCTCATTGTTAAAATTCTACATGAGAATGTGTAAGAATTTTTACTGAAAGAAATGTAAAAAATTATGGTACTTGTTTAAATTTTTACATGAATGAAAGCAAAATATTAAAAGCTAGTGTCAATTTTTGACTATGTGCACGTTTGTCACCGGTTTCAAATTTTTAATGTAATTTTTACGGAGATTTCACCGTAAAAAATACTTAAAAATTCTCTCCGTGCAGCGTATAGTAGGGCATGATCCGACATATCGATAGTTGCAGGATTACCCATTCGTAACAGTTATATTTGTCTGCAATGTATATTCGTTTTTTTTAAATAGGCGTTTTTTTCAAGCTCCGAAGTAATTTCCGAGGATAGAAGTCGAGCCGAAAAGTATCGATTCTTCGTTGCGCCATGCACCCCAAATGAGGTGGATAAATAGAGAAAAGGAAAAACAAGTGGGAGAAGACAAATTCGGGGTGCGACGAAGCAGGAGATTTCTGCGCGGAGTAAATTCGTATAATGACACTGATAATGATGATGATATCGTTATTTCGTGCATTCGAGTGGATCTGTTACCTCGCAGTCCGCAATCAATCGCGTCCGAGAGTCTAACTTTTATTGTGAAGAAGATCGAGTCCTGTCGACCGCGTTAGAGCCATAGTGGTATAAAAAATTCGAACGATAAAGAAAAAAAACTTGCAAAACATTGGGTTCACTTCATCATTTTTTTGCCCAACATGCAATCAATTTTGCATTCAATAAATCCCCATTTGAACTGAACGTGCGACCAATTGTTTTGCCAAGCTAATAGTGAAAACAGACGAAACCGGAAGGGGTGGACGGGGGATCGGGGTTCGGCCCCAGCGGTACTTCGAATTGAGCAGCGTTGTGCACGGCCGATACTCGGAGCGGTCACCGCTTAGCCGCGAACCGGCAGCTGAAGGCCGATACTTCTGAGACCTTGGTATAGACACTTGAGTAAAAAAAAGTCTGTGCAGCCGTGTCTATACTGGTACGGGTTTTTCGCTGTTTCCCCGGACCCAAGGCAAATCCAGTATAGTGTAGCTTAAGGCCTGATATACGTTTGAAAAAAAATGTATCGTTTTTTTGTCTATTGACTCAACTGATGATCAACATCACCAGAATGGTTTGGTTGATATGTATAAATATCCGAATAATTATATGGTCTGGATAAAAATGCTTTCGAATCTTTAAGGGGGCGATCCTTCAAGGTGAGAATTTTTTTTTACTGACTTTCGTGATTTTTTTTTTAATGAAAAGTGTTCTTCGCAATTTTTTTGACTCAGGGTATGTTTTTTACTAACTTGGTTGCTACATCGTATTTTTTTTATTTTATCAATCTTTAAAAATGGCGGAGGTATGGCGTGGTCTTCTAAACTGCATTTTCAAAACTGGCGTGACGTGTAGTTAAAAATCTAGTCGACCGATTTTGATGAAATTCGGAATCAATCCGTCTAACCTTACTTTACGACTTTTTCTTGGTTAATATTCTGCGTATGAGTGTTAATGAAAGAAAAATCATTGTCGGTTTTTTTTTCAGATCAATCCCACCGACGCAACGTGTCACGTCGTCTGACAACATCTGCTGTAACCCATTTGGACGACCGGGCCATACCTTCGCCATTTTTAAAGATTAACCCCTTCGTTGGCATTGACGCAATAGTGCGTCAACCTTTATTTCCCTATTTAACGTGCTCTGACTTGAAATCGGAGCCTCACTCGGGGGTTTTTGAATCCGCTCGCGGGGGGCTCGCTGAATCCGAATTTGAAGTCAAAATTTGGAAATTCAATATGGCGGACAAAAATCAAAAACTTTACTCGATTTGGATGAAAATTAGTACTCCGTGATTTTTGAGGTCGATTATTACGAAACTGAACTTTAAATTTAAAAATTCAAAATGGCGGACCGAAATCGAAAATTTTATTCGATTTAGATAAAAATGGGTACTCTGGGATTTTCGAGGTCGCTTATTACGAATCTGAACACAAAATTCAAAAAATTTTAATGGCGGATCTAATATGGCGGACGAAAGTGCAAAAACAGCTCGATTTGGATAAATCTTGGTACTCGGAGATTTTCGGGGACGCTGAGTGTGATGCTGAACTCAATATAAAGGAATTCTTTATGGTGAATTCAATAACATGGAGCATAATACAATAAATAGGTGGCACTATATGAAGCTTGAATTCCGAGTTTCGTCTAAATCAATCTGTATTATTTATATCCTCATTCACCATACTTGTTCGTCATTGTGAATTCCTGAATTTTTAGTTCAGACTCGTAATCATCACCCTCAAAAACCCCGGAGTACAAGTTTGCAGGGTAAAAAAAATTGCCTGCGATTTTGGGCCCTTTTTGTCGAATTCTCTCTGCCAACGAACGGGTTAATCGAAAAAATACCAGCTAATAGCTAAAAGTAGTAACAAAACATCCCCAAAGTTTCAAAAATGGTAAAGAAATCTTTCCTTTATAAAAAAAAACATGAAAACCAACAATTTTTTCCTCGCCTAAAGGTACCTCCTCGAACGCGTTTTTCTTGACGCCATGTTTGCAAAATTCGGGCGGATTCGTAGATCGCACAATTTTCAACCGATTGACTTCAAACTTCGACTGTCGCTTCTTAGACAGATTTCCAAGTAAAATACACACGATTTCTACGATCGATTAACAATCGCGGTTTTTATGAACAATTTGAGTTTTTTCAACGCTAAAATGCGACTTTTAATGCACAATGGCGTCAAATTTGCAAATATCACGAATTTTGTAATAATCGTGTGTACTTCGCTCGCAAAACTCATATAGATTACGAATTTTTTTTTATTCGATCCG